>RWJK01001539.1:9037-44541 GCA_004335835.1 Scenedesmus sp. ARA3 | reverse complement strand
CGTTGGCTCCTGACTGGGGTTCCCACTCCTCGTTGAGTGGAGCATGTAATGTAATGTAATGTAATGTATGCATTGCTTGGTGCTGCTCACACCGCACTCTCATGGTTTTTGAGCGCCCTGCACACGCCCTTGCCGCTCTAGTATTACCCAACACACCCCCATGCATCAGCACGAAGCCTGCGTGGCCTTGCAACAGCCGCGCTGACCTGGCCTCCACTCCACAAGCAGCACTGGCTGTGCTTGTGCAGCAAACGCAACAATACACAGCCTGTCAAGCCAACCCCAGTGTTTGGCATGCCCTGGCATCTGAGTCCCAGGTCAAGCCCAAGTGCATCTCATTCTCACAGTACATGTTCATTTGAGGCAGGAAGCAGCCAATATCATACTAGTAGCCTGCAACGCTGACAGTTGCATTAGTGCATGTGCCTTGTACACACAATGACATTTACTTTGTGCTGCACAGCAGACACATGCATTCAGCGCGGCACCGCTGACACCAAGGCCAGTGTCAGCACATACCATACAACTCATCTGCAGCTGCTGCCACCTTGTGGCAGGGCATGTTCAGCCACAGTCCATCAACAAACAAGGCCATGTGTGTGCTGTTGCAGATGTGGCGCACAGCAGTTTCCAAGCACACTGTCAGCACAGTTTGTCACCTGTGCATAGCAGGTGAACATGTTCTGCTGCTGCATCACACACACTGGTCAGTCGCAAGTCATTCGAACATATCTCCATGGTAACACACTCACTACAAGTAAGAGCAGCCCACACAAGTCTCCACAGGAATGCATGCGTGTAGCCAGCATTGAAGATTAACCATGTTTAAACCTCTCACACATACATATAGATTTGCTCCTTGAAAACATAGCCATCACGCTCAAGTGCCAGAGAGGGGTTCTGGCGCCCTTGAGGACTGCCATGTTGCAAGCATATGTATATGGATTGCACCCCTGAAAACACAGCCGTCATGCTTCTTGTGCCAGCAAGGCGCTCAGAGGCCCTAAAAGCATGAGCATGGCAAGCTGCCATGCACGCATTATTGCCCTTTGCCGCCATTCCTCCAATTGAACCCTGCTCTGCCCTGCAGCCGTGTGCTGAGTAGCAGCAGAGTGCGCCAGCAAAAAAGAGCGGTCCAGGCACACCCCTGCTGTTGCCCAGCCAAAGATCTGCACTCCTGGGCAGCAGCAGCCTTTCTACACAGCACAGTCCAAGAGGTGCAACAGCACAAGATTGCGCCCAAATCCAAAGCACTTGAAAACCGCGCGCGTGCGGATGCAGGGTCCTGCATTGCACAGCACACTATTAAGCGCTTGTGCTCTGAGCCGGCGGCTGTTGGTATGCAGCTGCAATCGCAAACGTTAAGCAGTCCACACAAATTCCATATTCATTCAACATGACTCGGCTCCAGGTGCGATGAGCTGCCTCCTGGCACCAGCGCTGCATCAGCAATCAAAGCTGCCATTGCACCAGCGTTCGAAGCTGCCGTTGCATCAGCAATCAAGGCTGCCATTGCACCAGCAATCAAGGCTGCCATTGCACCAGCAATCAAGGCTGCCGTTGCACCAGCAATCAAAGCCACCATTACACCAGCAATCAAAGCTGTCATTGCATCAGCTGCAAGCCATGATTACATGCCTCAGCTTCAAAGAATGAAGAAGGTGCCAAGGGCAAAACACCACCCCCTGCAATGACACCAAAAGCAACGAGTCATAGGCTGTCTCCTAGTCCCTGGGCTGCCATACAAGCACCCCTCCAGAAAATTTCCTTCCAAAGCAGCTGCAGCATGCCATAAGCTGCTGCTCAGGAAAGGGGTCAATCACCAGGCCCTGGCACCACAGCATTGAATCAGACATTGCTGCAGCAGCTGCCAGCTGCGGCATGGCCTGGGCAGGTAGCAGCTGCGCGCAGCAGCCAAGGCTGTACAGCTGTGGCCTTTGACTGCTAGCTGATGCACAACGTGCCATGGCAGCCGCCCTTCTATACTTCCAAGCCATCGATCAAGCAGTTCATATCAAATTGCACAGGGACACATAGCAGCCAGCCACATTCATACCAACCCTGGCAACAGCAAAGCAAGCAGTTGCCAATGAAACGGGGGAGGATGGCAAACAAGGCACCGCCCAAAAAAGCACAAGGTTGCCTCCTGCTGAAAAGGCAGTAAAAGCCTACGCCTGAACACGCGGTTGACCTGCTGCTGATAGACCAGCCCGATGGTTGCCTGGCACAAGCCTCCTCTGTTTCCTAAACATCGTTTTGGTGACTCTGCACACCCAGCAGAACACCTTTTGAAATCACCAAAAATGAAACACCAGCACACGCAGTCAAGGCAGAGCTGCCACATCATCTGCCAGACCTGTGCGAGTCTCTTGCCACATCACGTATTTGCTCCGTACCAGTGCCTCTTCAGTAACAAGCGGGCTTCACTGCCCACAGCAGCAAGCGTTCTAGCTGCATCCCCCATCACGCCACCCACAACACTGGCAGCACTGCATCAGCTGGTTTTCTGCAAGCTGTTGAAGCACTGTTACTGCAGCATTGAAAGCTTTGAAGCAGAATGTTGCTGCGGAGCATGCCGCACCACTAGCGCCACCAGCGCATGCCCCCGCAGGCTGACACATCACACACCCACGCACAGTAAGGTGACACAACCAATGTTACGCCTCCATGTGTAGGCTGACTGTGCAACGCAGTAGCACGTCAACAGCCTTGCCCTGCACACACAAGAGAGTACTGCATGTACCTGTCAAAAACATAGTACCCATCGATCTATGCATTCATTGCAACCCCCATCACGTGCAGTTCTGATCACCTGCTCAATCCAGGCAACACCCCGCCATGGCCATGACCTAGCGGTGACGCATAGGTCATGTTTGGCATACTGAGATGGAAGTACAGCCCGCCACACACAGGAATGCAATGCTATGGAGTCAGCCCATCACACGCACAAACATTGAAAGCAAAACCAAGTAATACGCAGTGCTGTGATCACAGCAGCACCAACACATCTGGACACAGCTTCGCCACATCATGCGATTAGGAGCAGTCAAGAGGCAGGGTGGTGACACCCTTGTGCCTGCCATTGTGTGGGGCCGCCATCACCATTCCGCCGAGCACGGCATGCACACGCCCATCAAGCATACTTGAGCTGCACAATGACCTCATCCGACTTGTTGCCGTTGCCTGCAAAGAAAATGGGGTGCAGCAGCAGCAGCAGCAGCAGCAGCAGCAGCAGCAGCAGCAGAAGCAGCAGCAGCATAAGATTGACACTGATGCTGTGAGAGAACCAGCAGCAGATGAGCGGCATCCATGCTGTAGGCGTCCATGCTGTTGGCATCCATGCTGACATGTCCAATGCCTTGGTTGTCCATCTGCCACACTCAATGTTGTAGCTGGCCATAATGCCTACAACACGGTAAAGCTGACAAGGCATCCAAAGGATCCTGCATCTTGCACTCACAGTCCACGACATAGTAGGAGAAGGTGTCAATGGTGTCCTTGGTGGCCCTGCTGGGCGTCTCATTTGGTGTGTAGGTGTAGCCTCCATCAGCCTGCAGCATAAGAACACACACAGCACCAGTTTTAGCAACACTGTTGATATAGCAACACAGTGAGCAAGTGGCTGCTGACCAGTGTCAATGCGTGAACCCAGGACAAAAGGCATAGTTGCAACATGCGTGCAGGTTGCTGGTGGCCCTGCGAGCTGTCTTGCTGCGGCCGCAAGCATGAAAGCATCTGCCCAGCAGGCGTCAGGGCAGCGACTTCTCATGAGTTCATTCGTGCACCATATGCACAAAAAGCAGCGGACTGGCTGCCTGCAAATCCCTACACTTACATTCAGTGTGACAATGCCAAACTTGGGTGTGGCTGTGGTGCCCAGCACAGCCGTCAGCGGCGCGGTGCAGCTGGGTGCGTTGACGTCATTGAACAGCACCCCCTTGGGGTCTGTGCCGCCTGGCTGGCCCAGGGGCAGCACGATCATGGGGCTGGCCTGCGTGGCTGTGGTCTTGACCTCGTAGAAGTCTGGCAGCGCCACGCCAGGCTTGATGTACTTGAGCGTCACCTGGTGTGGGCAATAGCAGCAGCAGCAGCAGTAGCAGCAGCAGCAGCAGAAGACAAAGTACTACTGTGTACGGAACACTGCAGGAGAGGCTTTGCAGTGCTGAGTGGCCACGTAATTCAAAGGTGCAGGCGCAGTGGCCAGCTGCACTATGGCTGCCAGCGCTGGAGGAGCCATGTGCGCTGCATGTCCAGCTGGTGTTAGCTGCTGGCAAGGCATGAGCAGGATGCTGGCCCGGCATTGCTGCACCAGACGCACGGTGTTTCACTTGCAGTTGATGAAGAGCTGACAAACCCATCATATGCTGCACAGTGTTGCTGCCAAAGGAATCGTGCAGAGGCATTGCTACTGATGTTTTGGTTGAGGCAGCCACAGTGCACAGCTATACACTGAGCTCACCGTTGCCGTGTCAGTGTTGCCAAAGCTGCAGGAGCGCAGCGCAGCAGCATGCAGCGCAGTGGCAACGTCAGTGCAGGCCTCAGGCGGCGCTACGTTCTGGGCCTGATGCTGCATGCAAGTGTACACTATATGTGGCTATGATCTTTGAAGGGATGGTGGAGCTGTATGCAGGAGGGCTGCATGCAGGGCATGTGTTTGCCAGTGCACAGAATGTGGATGTCACAAGCCGGCTCTGCTCACAGGCACCACCTTTCAACCATCATGATGCATGAAGCAAATATAAGGGTTTTTCATGCAAATGCATTAAATGTTGCCGTCAATTTGAAGCTACCTCAGCCACCAGCCAGGGCGCTGTCGCTGCATCTCACCAGTCCTGAACGGTGTATGTGAAAGTGTCATCCTGTGGCGCCGTCAGGGGAGTGGTGGGTGCCGTGGTGTAGATGAAGCCACCATCAGCAGCACCCTGCAGTGGCGGTGCCAGACAGATGCAGGGGTTAAATCAGTGAGTTTAACTGGCATCCAATGTGACAGATACCAGATGAAGTAGGAAGCCACAAGCATATCAGCCCATGCTGTCATACACGGACATACCACTCCAGGGGAACCTCTGTGTGTACGGCATGCCACTGGTCATGCAGCAGAGCTGGTGCACACCAAAACACTTCCAGGTGCTGCTGCTTTTGTTGGGTGCTGTAGCTCATAGCAGGCATGCGGTCCCAGCATAAAGACAAACTAGCTCTCCAGTGCAGCACACGCCTGTTGCTGTAGCTTTGCTACTGCACTTGCTGGTTCCAGCAACTCCAAAAGTCATGCAGTGCTGACCAACACAGCAGATACGCCTATCACTGCACAGCCTGTGCCGGCTAAAGCCACTGCAGCCCTGTCTACATGCCCCAAGGTATGCAGCGCTCACCGCAACATTGCCAGCAGAGGCGGTGCTCCAGGCAGTGACCTTCAGCGGCTTGCCCTGTGATGCACATGTGGGGTTGTTCACATCATTGGCCAGCACTCCCTTGAGTGCAGTCAGGCTCAATGGGCTCTTGCTGTATGTGAAGGTGTCTGCAACTGCCTTGCCTGGAGGCTCGTATGTGAGCGCTGCCGTGGCTGTAGACTTGCCTCCGTTGCAGTCGGTGACCTGGGCAGGGCAGCAAGATATGGTAGGAGAGGTGAGGAGATGGTGAGGTGCTGCTGTGCACTCTGGCCAGGGTGTCGTAGTGTTGAGGTGCAATGATTGCGCTAACGATGCTATCGCTGGCTCTGAGAGGGCCGCCAATACGGCAAGTGGGGCTCAGTGTTGTGCTGGCAGCAGGCTGTGCTGCTGACAACAGAACATGGCATACGTCAGCACACATCTGGGCTGCTCTTGTTTCAAGCAAACCACTTCTGTCAGTGCCGGCTGTTCAACCAATCAAACGCTGCTGCTTCAATTGGCAGATCATTTGGTCAGGGCCTGGCGCCGCCAACTCACCTCATAAGTGAACGAGTCAGTGACAGGCACTGCTGAGGTGGATGTGTATGTGAATGCACCGCCAGCTGTGATGACCACAGTGCCCTGGGCAGGGGGCGTGACCACCCTGAATGTGGGAGGCGTGGCGGCGCATGCCAGGGGCACTGCATCGTTCTTGAGCAGGCCGTTTGCTGCATCCACGGTGTATGGGGCCTTGTGGAAGATGTACGCGTCTGCTGTTGCGACGATGGGTGGTGCGTAAGTGAGGGTTGCTGTTGCCACTGCAGTCTGGCCGTGGCAGTCGGTCACCTGGTGGGCGCGGCAGACGCAACAGATTCTGAGCACTTGGTCAGTAATGCTCAAGCGCAGACGAGTGAGGAATTAAGTCAAGTACAAAACATAGCACTGTGCTGCAGCACAGTGACAACTTGCTCCAGCACAAGGCAGCCTGCTGTTGAAACACAACAGCGCTAGCATGCGCTGCAGTCAGACTACTGCTGCTGCTGCTGCTCCGCAGCTGTATCTGCTTGAACCTCACACATCTAGCAACAAGACAGCCATAGCACCGCACACCTTGTACTTGAAGCTGTCGGTTGCGGGCGGCGTGGATGAAGAGGTGTACGTGAAGCCGCCTCCAGTGTTGGACAGCTGCAGGGCACAAATCAGACAAGAACACATCAAACACAGCAGGAAAAGCTTGGCGACAGAGATTTTAAGGGACACTGCATCCCCGCAAGAGCGTAGCTCGCATAAGACAGCTGCCCATGTGCATTGCGCAAAGGGCCCCGAAAGGCTGCTGGCTGGAGAGCCTGAGAGAAGGGCCGTGTAAAGTCATTGAATGAGCGATCAAAAGCACACCGGTGTCATGTTCCCTGTGAGGACTGATCCAACCGGCAGCACGCAAAAACTCATTAATTCTGGCAGCCTGATGCGAAACACTATGCAATACGTGTAGTCTACACGTGTGCCAACAGCTGCTGCATGCAGCACTACCACAACAGCCAAACAGCTTGTGCAGAGTGCTGTGGAGAGTGTTGCGCACAGGACATGTGTGTAAATCCGCCACGTATGCAGCCGCTGCGGCGGCCCACTCACCAGCACTGTGCCCTTGGTTGCGGGCGTATCCACGCTGAAGGTGGGAGGGCTGGCTGCGCAGGAGGCTGGGTTGATGTCATTGAGCAGCAGCCCTGCTGATGCAGGGATGACCAGGGGTGATGCTGTGTAGGTGAAGGCATCTGGGTTGGCCACGATGGGCTGCTCAAAGGTGAGGTCCACTGTTGCTGTGCTGGACTGGCCGTGGCAGTCAGTCACCTGAGAGGGAGTGACAGAAGCATGGAGTGTTGCATGATGGCCAGGTGTAGGATAAATGAATGAATGAGCTGCGCGTGTTGTGTTCAAAATCGCCACCCGCGTAAGTTAAGGGAGGGTGTGTGTGTGACAATGAGGATACCCCATGCTCCTTGACCAGGTGTAGACCAGGCTTCACGGCGCCTAACATCACGCTACTGACAGCATGTGCTAACGGTGCCGCCCATCATGCTCAGCTCTGTGTGCAGCAGAGCTGCAGCTCGTGCAGGCGCTCGCAGCAAGTGCTGTGCTACGGCTGCTGCAATGCAGGTAGGCAACCTTTGCAGTTGTGCACAAAGAATGTTACTCATCTGCCCACAGCACCGGCACTGGTTGCATGGCAAAACGCGGCTGGGAGTTGTCCTGTTGGATGCGACGTGCGTTTGGAGGCCGGCTGTACCCACCTTGTATGTGAACTTGTCTGTCACAGGAGTTGCTGGCGTGCCGGAGGTGAACACAAATCCTCCACCAGTATTACTCAGCTGCAGTGCAGGGCAGTAAGCAGCAGCAGAAGCAGCAGCAACACACGCAATAGTATCCTGAGGTGTGATGCTTGCTGGTAATGCTTGACAGCTTGGATGTACTCGCTTGTGAACTTCTGGTCGCACAGCTTTGCTGGGCAACATGTGAGAGTTACGTTCACTTGAACAGAATGTGCAAAGTTCATATCAGAAACAGCTGCGCTTAAAGCCTACGTGCAGCTGGTTTGAAACACATTGTTACTCACCACCACCGTGCCACTTGCTGGCGGTGTAGCCACAGCAAAGGTAGGTGCAATGCCAGCACATGAGGGTGGCACAGCATCATTGTTAAGCAGGCCATTGGCAGCAGTGACGGTCAGCGGGGATGTGCTGTAGCTGTATGCGTCCACTTTGGCAACAATCGGCTGCTCAAACACCAGCTGTGCTTCTGCTGTGCTGGTCTGCCCGTTGCAGTCTGTGACCTGCAAACAGCACACACAACACGGTGTGATGGTGCACTTGCAAAGGCAGGGGGGCATGTCCAAAACAGTCAATCACAGCAGTGGCTTGCAATGCACTTGCAGGGTTGCAACAGCAACAGTGTATGGCAGCTCGTATTGAGCCACCAGTAGCCCTAGTGGTGAAGACAATGACAGGATTGTAAAATTGCGGCATGTTTCTGCAATATATGCGTTGTATGCTGTCAGCTCACCTTGTACGTGAACTTATCGGTGACGGGTGTAGCTGATGTTGAGGTGTAAGTGACACTGCCACCCGTGCCCACCTACATAGCAGCAGGCCATCATTATCTCATCAGGGTGTGTGCAGCCCAGCAGCATGCAGAGCCACGTGGCACCTTTCGTGCACCTTCTGGCACCATGCATTGTTCTGCCGGCATTGCACAATGGCATTGCCAAAAGAGCAGCAAGCCAGATGCCTGTGGGCATGAGGCTTGTGCTCTCTGCATGCATTGGCAGCAATGCATAAAATGGCGCTATGAATACTCCACAGGGCTGTACCACGCACCACAACAGAGCCACTGGTCGGTGGTGTGACAACTGCGAACGTTGGCGTCGTTTGTGCGCAGGTGCCGGGTACGACATCATTCTGCAGCAGGCCAGCGCTTGCGGGGAAGGTGACAGGGCTGGCATAGTAGAAGAACTGGTCCGGCTTGGCCACAACAGCCTGCACAAACTGCAGCGTGACTGTGCCTGTCTTGACGTTACCCAGGCAGTCTGCATAAACAGATGCAGCACAATCCGACGAGTGCAGCAGCAACTGAGCATATGTGTACAGTTTCTTCGGCTCAATGTAAGGTGTGGGTGCAGCAGTGTGAGTGTGACACTTGCAGCAACAGTGGCACCCGTACGTAAATGTTGCGTACTTTACACAGCAAGTGCAACCAGGTGGGGTGCAGGGTTGGTTGCATTTGGAGAAGAACCGCACCTGTTGCTGCGTACTTGAAGCTGTCATCGATGGGAGTTGCGCTGGTGGAGGTGTACACAAAGTCTCCCGCGGGGTTGACCTGCAGCAGGGCAATGGGGCAGCGCATGGCATGACAGTAGCTGGCTGCGCTTGAGTAAAGTTGCTCTACCATGCCAAGGGTCTGATGCGTAGCATTATTGAGCTATGGCATAGCTGCTTGTGCAGCTGCCAACTCAACGCCCTCTCGCATTGGTTTCTGCTCAAGAGCCGCCAGTACTGCCCCTGTCAAGGGCTTGCAGAGTCTGCACTACGAAATTACTATATCACACTCCAGCCTCTCCAGGGTGAGGAAGCAACAGCAAGAAAACCATTGTCGTGCCGCAATGATTGTGCAGCGACCCTGTGTAGCTGCCAGCTGGCAGCAGCAGCAATGCTGCTTCTCACCACAACATTTCCACTGGCTGCTGCAGTAGTCCTGACAGCAGTGAGGGGCTTGCCCTGAGCAGCACAGTTGGGTGGGTTTACATCATTGGCCAGCAGCCCTGCTGCTGCTGCCACTGTGAGAGGCGAGGCTGAATACTTGTAGGTGTCATCCGTGACCGCCACTGGCAGCACATACTTCAAAATAACGGTTGCAGTGCTGGTCTGGCCGTTGCAGTCTGCGTGTACACAGCAAGCAGGCAGTACAGCTCAGCAGCAGATAAGCCGCATGCAGGCGATAAGAGGTTACCAGGCTGCAAGAGCAGAGCATGTATGCAGCTGCATCTCATGCCGCGGCAAACACCCCGGAGGCCTGACAGCATGCCTCAACAGCCAGCACACCATGCAGACATGTGGCGCAGCTAGACGACGTGCAGAGCTGTGTGGAAAAGCTGTCAAAGCTTGGCTGCTGGTCCTGTGAGCGGTTAGCGCGCACAGGTTATGTTTATTGTGCGTGGCAGTCCGTTGCTTCTCGCACACACAGGTTCTGTGTATTGTGCGTGGCAGTCCGTGGCTTTCTTGCAAGGCAGCAGGATCTGTTGTGGGACCTGTGCGGGCTCACCTGTGACCTGGTACTTGAAGCTGTCATCTTGGGGGGTAGCAGAGGTGACAGTGTATGTCAGGTCCCCAGCAGGGTTCACCTGAACAGCAAGAAGCCCACACCCAGATTCATGTTGACATGCATCAATGGTCATGGGCCTCAGCCACCAACACATGCAATGCACAAAGGGCACTCTGGCGTGGCAACTGCAGTTCAGCCACTGCTGATGCATCACAAAGGTTTGTAGATGCCATAGTTTGTAGTGGCATTGAGTAACTTTGCGACGTTGCTGCAATGCATCAGGTTGCGCACCGTAGCCGTGCCGCTGGCGGCTGGTGTTATGCGTGCCACCGTCAGCGCCGCGCCCTTGGCCACGCAGCTCGCCGGGTTGACGTCGTTGGCCAGCAGGCCCTGCAGCGCGGCAACGCTGAGCGGGGAGGCGCTGTAGAAGAGCACATCATCTTTGGCTGTGGCTGGCAGCACATACTTGAGCGACACGGCGCCGGAGCGCTTCTGGCCGTTGCAGTCTGCAGTGGTTGTCAGCATGGCAGGAGTTGCAGCGTCAACACAGCGTCAACACAGCTGCAGCAAGAGCTACATAGAGGCGGCTGGCGCGCATGCAGCCATGAAAGCTGCCGTTGAGTGCCAACCAGAGGAACAGCGGAACATGGTTGTACTGCATCCGCCAAGTCAGACATGGTTGAATGGTTACGCGGATTGAAACCTTTTGTCCAAATGCGCATCGGGACTTGCTGCTGCGCGCACACACCTGTTGCCTCGTATGTGAAGGAGTCATCCACTGGTGTCGCAGAGGTGGAGGTGTAGATGAAGTCACCTGCTGGGTTCACCTGCAGCATGAGCATTGGTTGCAGGACACTCATGCTTCAAAGGCTTCCCAACAGCACCAGACATAAACGCTTCAAAGCCTGTGACGTTTGACAGCAGCAGTGCAGCCCTCACATCTGGCAATCTTGCCTCTTGTCTTTTGGCCAGGCTGTGTTCCCCGTGATGTGCACAAACAACTACCAATGCATCTAGTGCGGCCCTGGGCTTGCAGCTGTGCCATGGCCATGCTGTGCTCACCGTGACAGTGCCACTGGCAGGAGCTGATGTCCTCACAGCAGTGAGGGCCTTGCCCTGAGCAACACAGCTTGCGGGGTTGACGTCATTGGCCAGCAGGCCTGCCGCTGCTGTGACCGTGTAGGGTGAGGCAGAGTAGCTGTAGCTGTCAGCATTGACCACCACTGGCAGCTCATACTTGAGCGTGACAGTGGCTGTGGAGGTGACCCCGTTGCAGTCAGTCGTCTGGACACACGCAGAAACCAGGTGAGCGGGTTGTTGTAGGAATCCACAGTGCAACGCTCAGATCAAATACCAGTTCCTTTGATGCTGCTGAGCTGCAGTGTGTCTTTCCTATGACAGCTGCTTGTTGCTGCACAGGCAGTGCTATGCTGTAGCTCAGCTGCCTACAGCCGGCTGCCACTGCCTCACCTGATACGTGAAGATGTCATCCTTGGGCACTGCCAGACCAGGGTTGACCGTGTAAACAAAGTCGCCAGCAGCATTGACCGTCACAAGCCCGTTTGCAGTTGGGGTGAGCCTGCTGGCCTGCAGCGCTGCATTCTTGCTGGCGCAGGCTGGCGCATTGACATCGTTCGCCAGCAGTCCAAGTGCTGCTGTGATGGTCAGTGGGGAGGCGCTGTACACGTATGTGTCATCTTTGGCCAGGCCAGCAATGACAAACTTGAGGTCAGCCTTTGCGGTTACGACGTTGCCAAAGCTGCAGCGGCGCAGGAAGCAGCACACACGAAGTCAGCAGCGGGCATGTGCAACTGTGGGGATGTTGTGCAGTGAGAAGAAGCGTTGCTGAGCATGGCAGCAGCTTGGGTGCAGTGGGCGGTGAGCAAACCCGGTGCAGCACCAGACAGCGTGATGTACACAGGATAATTCGCATCAACTTGAATGCAGTGCAGTGAGCACATGACAGCAACAGCGTGCTGCTGCTGTGTACGGTAAGCAGCAAGCTGTGCCTGCTGCCTCTCACCAGTCTGTGATGGAGTATGTGAAGGAGTCATCAGCGGGTGTGGCCAGGCCAGGCAGCGTTGTATACACAAAGTCCCCTGCGCTGTTGATCTGCACAGCGGGAGCAGCAGCAATACCAGCGCCAGCAGCAGGTTGCAGATTAGATGTTGCGCCATAGGCTTGCTCCCGGGGCTGGGCACTGGCACAGCAAGCCAAGGCTGAGGACGCTTGTGCTAGCAGCAGCAGCAGCAGGCGCACACAGGAGCAAATTGACACAAGGACAAGTTGCGCTGCCGCTCACAAGTGGCGCACTCACCTGCAGGTTGCCCTTGGTGGTGCTGGTGACCACAGCAATGGTAACAGGCTTGTTCTGTGCAACGCAGCTTGGCGCATTGTTGTCGTTGGCCAGCACGCCTGTCGCTGCAGGGATCTGCAGGGGCGACTTGCTGTAGCTGTAGCTATCTGCAGCTGCTGTGGCTGGCACGTCATACTTGAGGGTGACTGTGGCGCTGGCCTTGTTGCCCTTGCAGTCTGGAGGCGGCAGCAGCAGCAGCAGCAGCAGCAACAGTGGTTAGCATCTGCAGCAGAGATAACCATGCCACTGCCCATACTCGCTCCTGTGTGCCATGTCATTTGCTAGAATCGAGTGGCAACACTTCAACCTCCATCAATGATATGGGTGCCAGGGGAGTAACTGTGACGGGCAGGAGGAGCTGCTTGTCTTACTGTGCCGCACAGCTGTGGATGGTTGCAGCTCACCTGTGACCTCGTACGTGAACACATCATCGCCTGAAATGGCGCAGCAACGCAGGACAGACAGCAGTGAGCCAGGAGAATGCCCAGCCATGCATTCAGCAGAATAGTTGCACGCAGCTGCTCTGCCACCCGGCTCTTTGGCCCAGCAGGTGCGAGTGCTGCTTGCTGCCCAAAACTACTGTCAAATCTTCTGCTCTACACACTTCCTACTCAAGAGGTGAGTGTGCCTGCGTGCACGTTGCGGTTTACAGCTAGCACACTCATAGCTAGGTGTGATGAAGGCTCTATGCTGCTAAGATGTTGATGCTGTCACTGCCTTGCATCTGCAAGTCACCCTGCTCTGCAATGGCACTGTGACAGGCATGTGCTTGTCAGGATCTGCTTCAGACGCTCGGCCGAACTCAAAAGCTTGCTCCATTGCAGCCTCACCTGGAGCAACGTTGGCGTTCGGCACATACGTGAAGCCTCCATTGGTGGTGAGTGTGACGACACCCTTTGTGGTAGGGTTGGTGATGGCTGGCGCCAGTGGGGTGCTTGGGCACGAAGGGTTCACATCATTGAACAGGATGCCGCGTGTTGCTGCACTGTCCACCAGGGTGAAAGAGCCCCCAGGGTAGCTGTAGCTGTCTGCCACTGCCTTCGGTGGCGCTACGTACTTGAGCGTGACTGTGGCGTTTGCGCTGTTGCTGTTGCAGTCTGCAGCAACACATGGACAGGAGATAGGTGCGACGGAGCAGGGCAGAGAGGCGATGATGTGTGGTCAGAGCTGCTTGACTGTTGAAATGCAGCTGCAGCTGGTCACTACGGCATACAAACCGAAACCTGTTGGCAACAGATACAAGGTCAGCAAGGGCAGCTGCCATCAGACCATTCTTCCTTTACTGGCCTGCAGAGTTAGCCGGCATTGCAGCAACACCTGTTGGATGCATGCAGTATGAAGCACCCTGAAAAAGAGCAGCACCATCCGGCTAAGCTACTGGTAGCGGTGTGTGTGTCTTGCGCAGCATACACATCCACAGCTGTAGCTGGGAGCACCAGGGTTTGCACTCACCAGTGGTCATGTACGTGAAGACATCGTCGCCTGCAGCGCGAGCAGCAAGGAGTGCGCACACACGCAAATACTTGTTGTCGTTCTGAGTTTTAAACAGCGTTGCGTCAGTGGTGCGTGACAGCTTGACTGCCTGGCTGCACAAGCAGTAAAGTTGCCAGCGCACAGCAGCTTTATGAGTTACACACATCGTGCTGTCTGCCTCCGAAATATGTAACATGTGTCACTGACAACTGAAGCAACAAGCACTCACCCGGCTGCACATTTGGGTTGGGAACATATGTGAACCCTCCGTCCGTGGTGAGTGTGACCACACCCCTTGTGGTTGGGTTCACCACGGTGGCAATTAGTGGCTTGCCAGGGCAGGCTGGGTTCAGGTCATTGAACAGGATGCCTCGCACTTGCGCACTATCAACAACAGTAAGGGAGCTGCCAGTGTGCGTATAGGTGTCTGCTATGGCAGTTGGGGGCTCCACAAACGTCAGGGTAACAACAGCAGTGTCCGCGTTGCCATTGCAGTCCTGTACAGCAGCAGCAAGACGCGCAAGTGAGGCAACCCCCACTGCTGCAGTGCAGCTGGGCAAGCAGCGTCCTGCATCCAAATAGTAGGTGCAAAAGCAAAAACCACTCTACGTCAAACCACTCAAGCTAGTGTGTTAAAAAAACACGTTGCCGCAGAGCTTGGCGCACTGGCAGGGTAAGCTCATCTGGGACCAACCAAAGTTTGCGGCAAACCCTATTCCTGTTGCTGCCTCCTTGCAGCTGTGCACACCCACCGTGAGGTTGTAGGTGAAGGAGTCACTGGCCAGCCTGCCAGCAGCGCTGCTGCTGTAAGAGAAGCCGCCATCAGGCGCCAGCGTGAAAGTGCCACTGGCAGTAGTGATGGATGAAGGCCCCACCCGCACAGCGCAGTTGGCTCCATACTTGTCATTGCTGAGCACGCCAGGCGCTGCCACAGAGAAAGGCAGGCCGGTGTAACGATAGGCGTCCGGCACTGCGTCTGGCGGCGCCACGTAGGACAGCGTGACCATGCCCCTGTCAGTGATGCCTGCAGGCAAACAAACATCAGGAAGAACAGTCAGCGAGCCGACTATCATTTGGTACTGGATGGTTTTTGAAAGCGGTGTTGCACAATCGTTTGCTGAGCAGACAGCAGATGCAAGCTTGTCAACCAACGAGCAGCACTGTGTGGAGTGCACGCGGCGCAGAATGTGCGTGCTGTCTCTACCCAGGCGCTCACCTGTGCAGTCCCTGATCTGGTACTCGAAGGAGTCATCACCTGCTTGGCAGGATGAAGCAATGACATAACAGCAGCAGCAGCAGCAGCAGCAGCATGAGTGGCAGCGCCTCACCATAGTTGTCCAATGACCAGGAGCTTGACTTCACGGCAGCACCCCTAGTTGATTGGCGCAATTGATCGTGCAGCCTCCAGCAGCTGCACCCTTAGCATGACAAGAGCGACATGCTTGGATGTGCAGCGTGTAAAGGCATGGTCACCACCGGCGGATTCCCATGACTGCTGGCCACCACTGCTAGCTGCCTCAGCACTTGCTGCTGTGGCTCGAATATATATGTAGTCTAGCCACAACAGGCACATGCCACTGCAGCCTGCTGAAAAGCCCCTGCTTGCTTGCTTGCTTGCTTGCTTGCCTGCTTGCTTGCTTGCTTGCTTTGCTTTTGCTCCTTGCTCATGGTAGCAGGGAGCTGGCTGCTATTGCGCCTCACCTGGGGTGGCTCCAGGCACGTATGAGAAGCTGCCATCAGTGCTGAGGCTGACCGTGCCCCTGGCTGCTGCCGTCAGCACCGTTGGCACCAGCGGCGCAGTGCAGGAGGCTGCATTCCTGTCATTCACCAGCACGCCGCGCGCTGTGGGGATGGTGATGCTGCTGCTGAAGCTGTACTTGTCATCAACTGCCAGCAGGGCCATGGGGTCATTGGTCGAGTAGACCAGCTTCACTGTGGCTGTTGCGGTGATGCTGTTGCAGTCTGCACGGTGCAAGTTTACAAGTCAGGGAGTGAGTTGATGAAGGTGCAGGCCTGTACGTGTGTGCATGTAGGTTACATGTACTCTCTCAAGCACCTGGATTGTACAGCGCTGCTCTAGATCAACTTGCTGCTCACAAGCAGTTCTGCCATCTGGCAGTGCTGCAGTGTGTCAGCAGCGAACACACCTGTGATCCTGTACGTGAACTGGTCATCGGTGCCTGCGCACAGCACAAACAAACAGCAGGTGCAGCGGGTGAAACACGCTGCAGTGAGTGCCTGGGTGCCGTAATGTGCACACACATGCCACATGAGGAGGTTGCAAGGCAGTGCGCATGGGCCGGCTGGCCAGAAGGCTGCACGACTGTGGAAGATGAGCACACTGCAGGGAGCAGTATGATGCAGCACAGGAATCCGCGGCTTGCCATCAGTGTTTTGCATGGCATATAGCACCTGCCTCCAGTTGCCTCGGGAAGCAGCCGCCGCAACAAACATAGCTCACCTGGGATGGAGAAGGGGTCGTACACAAAGGCGCCGTCCCGCGACAGCCCTCCAGTCAGCACGCCATTCACCGGCGCGGTCACCAGCGCAGCCGTCAGTGCGCCGCTCTGGCAGGATGGCGCCGCGATGTCGTTGATCAGCACGCCCTGAGAGGCCACCTTGGTGACGCGCCCGCCCACATACCTGAAGCTGTCGTCTGTGGCTGTGGATGCTGCCACAAACGGCAGGTCGACGGTGGCGGTGGCGCTGTTGCCGTTGCAGTCCTGCAGGCGCAACAGGGCAAGGCACATGCATCAAGAGACAGTCGATCCTCACTTCTTCTCTGGCAATATGAATCGTGTACGCAGGCTGCATAGATACCGGTGTTTTCCAGCAGTCGCACAGCAGCAGATGCATGAAACTCCACCTGGCACCTGCTCCTCACCGTGACGCGGTAGACGAAGGAGTCGTCGCCTGTGGTGAGCACCAGGTAGTTGAAGCTGCCATCAGGGTTGAGGCTCAACGTGTTCCTCGGGGGTGTCACAACTGATGCCGTCGCAGGCGTGTTGGGGCAGGCGGGGGAGTTCTGGTCGTTGACCAGCACACCCTGTGCTGCTGTCCTGAAGAAGGAGGCGGAGTAAGGGATCCTGTCATTGACAGGGATAGGCGGCTGGGCATAGTTGAGGTCGACGCGTGCTGTGTCTGACAGGCCGTTGCAGTCTGTGAGCTTGTACACAAAGAAGACACTCCTGATGGCACTGCTGCCTGCAGCAGCACCAGCACAAGCAAAGAGCACCCACGCCGTGTCAGATCTGCATTGCCACTGGCTTGCCTGCGAAGTCAGTCAGCTGATGGGAGGTTGCAGGCAACTTCCCATCAGCTGAGTGACATTGCAGGCAATAACATGGGCTGGGGAACAGTGCAGATGCATTTCACCATGACGTGCAGCAAGCATGCCACCAGCAGCATCAGTGCAGGTCAAGGCCACCCGATGCACAAGCTGTGGCATTGCAAGGCCCAGCAGAGCAGTTCACGGCCAGCAGCACAGCCTGTCAGGAATGCCAATGTAGCCGCTCACCGGACGTGCTTGCCACGGTGTATGTGAAGCCTCCGTCCTCACCAACCGACAGCTGGCCAGTCACGGGCGGTGTAACTAGTGACACCACGCTCCTGTTGCTGCTGCCCAGGCACGAGCTGCTCCACTTGTCATTTGAGGTGAGCGTGCCTGCAGGGCGGGTGATGCTGGCTGCGCCGTTGCTGCCGCTGAAAGTGAAGGACTCCGGGGATGCCAATGGCGGCACTGGCTGAATGTACCTGAGAGTCACAGTCGCTGAGGCAGTGTTGCTGTTGCAGTCTGCAGCAGAAACGCATTTGGTTGTTGGGTGTGGCAAGGTGAAGAGGACAGTATTTTGGACAATGACGGCTGCTGCTGACAAAGCTCCATGCAATGCAACAAAAAGTGCAGCACTACATGCTGCTGGCACAGGTGTGATAGTTAGGGTTGACGCAGGTGAGACAGCCAGTGATTGCTAGTGGTCGACAGCGGGCTGCACATCAGCTAGGCAGCATGCTAACGCGGCGCCGGCGACAACTGCAAGCAGCTGAGTGCAACACATGCACGATCAAGGCAAGCAGCTGAGTGCAACACATGCACGATCAAGGCAAGCAGCTGAGTGCAACACATGCACGATCAAGGCAAGCGCACCTATGACCTGGTAGGTGAACGAGTCGCTGGCAGCTGCAGGCACAGGCAGCAGACACAACGCATTCAATCACATGGCAGTATCTACTGCTTGAAGTGCCGCAGTGTGCAACAGGCAGGGTGTTTCCCACAGTCTGCTCTGGCTGCACATGTCAAGCATGCCAAGCAGCATCACCACTGCATAGCATACGGCAGACTAGCAACCCTGCCACTTGTAGCACATGCAGCAGCAGCAGCACTCGCTCACTTGCTATGCCATTGCTGGGGGTGTACACAAAGGCACCATCCTTGTCTAGCACCACAGCTCCATTGGCAGGCTTGGCCAGCAGCGAGGCTGACAAGCCACTTGTCAGCTGGCATGCGGCTGCATTCACATCATTGGTGAGCACGCCGGCTGGTGCCAGCTTCACAATCTGGCCACCAGCAAACTCGTACAGGTCGTCCTTGGCGGTTGGCGGCGCGGCATAGACGAGCGTGACGGTTGATGACGCGCTGTTGCCGTTGCAGTCGGTGAGTGTGTAGGCAAACGAGTCTGACTGGCCTGCACGGGGGCAGCAGCGACAGGTTGTGCACGCGTGCATTTGGGTGCAGCAAGCTGGTGATCCTCTTTGTGCAGCAGATCGCAGCGCACAGCGAGAAACACAGAACCTTTAAAGTGTCAATGCAATGTACTGCGAAATGAAACACGTTCTTGACACATAACAAAGCTGCGCCTGCGACTCACTGGGCGTTGTGGATGCGATGTAGCTGAAGGAGCCGTCCTTGGGGTCTATGGCCAGCAGGCCATTGGCTGTCTTGCTGGGCCCTGTCAGTGTGAGGCTGCCATCCGGGCAGTCCCACTTGTCATTGGCCAGCAGGCCAGGCGCTGGGATGTTCAGGCGGTTGCTGGTGTAGGTCCTGTGCAGTGCAGAGCAGGCGCGTATTATATGGCAGCCGTGCGGTGTGTTTGCCTCACACAGACATCTACACATGTGCGTGCGGTCGATTTCAGGCAGGAGACTGCTGTGCTTCGCAATGTCCACCCCCGAGGATGCAGCAGCTGCTGGCGGCTGCAGCGTTGCATCCTGCAATGCTGGGTTGGTTGGGTGTGTCATTGGGAGGCTCACCATCTATCGGCCACCGCCACTGGTGGCGCAATGTACACCAGCGTGACTGTCGCAGTCTTGATGTTGCCGCTGCAGTCTGTCAGCCTGTAAGCAAAGCTGTCGGAGCCTGCAGCAGCATGCAGCACAAAACAAGCGCACTGTGAGTTCCTTGAGCTGTCCAACAGGTCAGCAGCCAGGCAGGGTTGCTGAAGCCACAGCTGCCATGCCAACAGCAGTTGTGTGTTGTTCCTGGAAAGATCAGACATAAGGCATGCTGTCGGCTGTCTGATGCTACACATCTCATCATGTTCGGATGCACAAAAGCTTTGTATGGCCGCACCTGGGGAGGATGTGGCAATGTAGACAAAGCTGCCATCAGATGCACTGCAGGGCAGCATAGCCAGCACCACAGAGCAGCTCATCAGGAAATCAATGTGTGCGCGATGGTGCAGCAGATGCCGAGGTGCTGCAGCCAGCGGTGGTAAGCGCAGGTGACTGTGCAGGTTGGAGTTTGTACCACCGCAACCGCAGACACAGCAGCGCAGAGCAGTGTTGCCTATAGCTGCTTCCATTGCTGTCGACAATGCTGCTCGGCAGCACTGCTGACGTCACATCACAGAACACGGTATTTGGCATCAGCAGCAGCAGGGGCAGCACTCACATCGCCACGTTGCCCCTGCTGCTGGATGAGGCCAGGGTGGTGGTGTGGGTGCCTCCGTTGGTGCAATTGGCCTTGATGTCATTTGCCATGACACCCTTGTCAGCATTCACACTGAAGGACGTGCCGCTCCAGGTGTAGCGGTCATCCACTGGCGTGGCTGCAAAGGGGTCGTTGGCTGAGTAGACCAGCCTCACTGTGGCTGTGTCGGTGTTGCCGTTGCTGTGCGGGGCAAGTGCGAGGAACAGCCAATAACAGCAACGCTGGTGAGCAACACAAGGCCCTCAACAGCATCACGTATGCTACTCCTGCAGCGAGTTGAGTCGTCAGGGGAACATGCAAGCATGGTTGTACGTGGTAACCTTGCAACGCACAACGCATCAAGCACACCAGGTGGCTGGAAGCACTGACGCAGGATGCACTGATGGTACTGTGTTGCTGCAGCTGCGCACCAGTCCATGGCCATGTACTGGAAGCTGTCATCAACTCCCCTTGTGCCAGGCGTGTAAATGAAGGAGCCATCCAGGTTCTGCAGCAGGCCAGGCAGGCAGCAGCAGCAGCGCTTGGTGTGTCAGTACTGTGGAATCTGCCATCTGCCGCAGAGGAACAGCAACTATCAAACAGGAAGCCCAGCTTTGCAGATCTGCGCAACTGTCACAACAGCAAGCTTGCAAAACACAACCGCAGCAGCAGCAGCAGCAGCTGCTGCTGCAGCTGGTTGAGTTGAACTAGTCACACTGCTCACCAGCACCAGGTAACCGTTCTTGGGCCCTGACAGCAGGATCTGTGACGCATTGAGTGAGCCTGCCGGGCAGGCAGAGGGCGTGACGTCATTCGCCAGCACACCTTCACGTGCTGTGCGCTGGTACACCCTGCCGTACTGCACGTACACGTCATCTGTGGCCTTCACAGGCTGCACGTATGTGAAGGTGACGGTGCCTGTCGCGCTGTTGCCGTTGCAGTCCTGCAGGCGTTGTTTTGTAGCGGCAACAGCACAGCAGCAGCTTCAGTTGCAGTGCACACAACCAGCAGCAAAGCGTAGGCGGCTGCCATCAGTTGCATTGCGCTACATTGCACATACTCCATGCGTGCTGCCAGAAATGTGTGAAGAAGAAGTACCACGGGAGCTAGCGCAAGCAGCCACTGCAAGTTGAAAAGCGGAGCACACTCACCGTCACCAGGTACTGCCACGTGTCAGATACGCCTGCAGCAGGAAAACAGCAGCGGCATCCGCAGCAAGCGCAAATGAGCACTGCTTGCTGTAGTCGCAGCAGGCACAGGCGTCATCAAACCACGAGGCAGCTCTGCTGCTTTTGTTGGTCAGCTGGACAGGAGACACCATGTGGCATGCACACAAGCCAGCTCAGCGCTGACTCATCAACTCTCCTGCTCCAGCTGCTACCGCATCACACACAGCAGCTGCGCAAATTGCCCTGCCTTGCGCTGCCTTGCGTGCAATCACCTGGGGTGGTCTTGGGCACATATGCATACGAGCCGTCCTTCTGCAGCGTCACGACGCCCTGCCTGGCCTGTGTGACGATGGTGGCTGTCACAGTGCCTGGCGAGCAGTAAGGCGCGATCAGATCATTGCCCAGCACCCCAGGAGCCACCACTGAGAAGCCTGCGCCTGTGTAGGGGCGGCTGTCTGCTGTGGCCACTGGTGGCGGCTGGTAGACCAGGTCCACGCGCGCTGTGGCGGTCTTCTGGTTGCAGTCGGTGATCTTGTAGGTGAACGAGTCAGACACTGCGGGCACAAGGATAGCAGACAGGTTGAAGGTTGTGAGAGGGCTAGGGAAGGTGGGCCAGGGGGTTGACTGGTGTCCTTACAAGGTGCGTGCAAAGCGAGGGGCAACAAGAGAGCGGTAGCAGCAACAGGCACAGGACCCACATGTAGCTATCCTCTCTCATTGCTGGACGCTGCAAGCGATGCAATTGAAACTGGCAGCTGTTCTAGCAGTTTGACGATCATCCATGAAACGTGCAAGCCTCACGTGGCGGATTGCTGTTGGCTGAGTAGGTGAATCGCCCGTCCTGAGCCAGCGTCAGCACGCCATTCCTTACACCAGAGTCCAGCGACACCAGCAGTGACACATTCTTAGCCACACAGGTGGCTGGGTTGACGTCATTCCTAAGGATGGCGCCCAGCGGCTGCGAGGTGCTGCTGCCGGTGTAGTTGTATAGGTCGCTGGCAGCAGTGGGCAGCGGGTCCGGCACAAAACGTATGAAGGCGCGGCCCTCGGACGACCAGCCGTTGCCGTCAGTGACGATGTAGGTGAAGACGTCGTCGCCGGCTGCATGGGCGAGGTGTGGGGTGTGACAGATGTTGCAGGACAAGTGTGCTGCTGTTGCAGGGCAGTGAGCGCAGCTGGTGATGCCTGGGCTGTGTCTGCTATGTGGGACTGCTGCTGCTGCTGCTTTGAAGGACACACAGGCTAGCGGGCTAGTGGTTTGTTTGAGTGTTTGAGGTGCCTTGCGTTAGAGGCACGCCCTTTAGTTGCGGTGGCTGGGCGCAAAGACACACACAGATTGGATATCAGCCGTTGAGTATCGCCCGGTCTTGCTACCATTCATATGACTGCTGGGTTTTCTGGACTCCTGAAGCGCCAACCTTACATGCAGTGCCCGGGAATATACACGCACAGCTGTCGCAAGCATACAAACCAGAGGCCGCACCTTGCATTGTCGTCACATCGCTGCCCGCGGAGGGCGTCACATCTGCAGACGCAGCCTGCACGGGTTCATTGCTGCTGCCGGATGCCCTCAGGTCTGTTGAGGGGCTGTAGGTGAAGGCGCCGTCCCTGCTCAAGCTGACAAAGCCATTAAGCGCCTGCGTCTTCAGCTTGGCAGTCAGCGGCTCTGTTGAGCCCTCTGAGACGTCGTTTGCAAGCACTCCAACATTTGTGGTCTTGGTGAAGGGCTCGCCATTGTACTCGTACACGTCGTCCTTGGCGGTTGGCTGCGGCTGGAAGTTGAGTGTGACGTTGGCCTCGGCTGTGTTGCCGTTGCAGTCTGTCAGGCGGTACACAAACCAATCTGACTGGCCTGCAGAGGCAGGTAGGGTGCATCGGCACGTGACAGCGGGGATAGGGTGCTTAGTTGAAAGTGGCACCCATACGTTGCTTGATGTATGGTTATCATGATGCTGACATCAGCAGTTGGTCTGCTGCTGTAGGGCACCGGCAGCTGCTTTGCAGCCAAAGCTACAATCATACATATGCAGAAGATGCTGGCCACTGCACCTCCTGTACCTACCTAGAGGAGTTGAACTGTGTTGCGAGCAGTGATAGCCATTTGGTCCAATCCTCCTAATAAAAAACAGGGTACACACGCGCTGCCCTCACCTGGCCTCAGCCTTGAGATGTACACCCACGCGCCATCGCTGTTCAGCTGCACCTGGCCCCACTTGGCCTCCTGCATCACCTCAACTGTCACGCGAGACAGCACACAGCCCGGGTACACGTCATTGACCAGCACGCCAGGCGCGTCGCGCTTCGTCTGGCTGCCAGTCCAGTTGATGACGTCAGGGTTGGCAGTTGGGGGCCGCACGAAGCGCAGCGCGACGCTGCCTGTGTCTGTGTCGCCGTTGCAGTCTGTCAGCGTATATGTGAAGCTGTCATCACCGTTGACCCCTGCAGTAGCAAGACAACCAGGTGCTGAGCTTGAGAATCACGAGGCCTTGTAACACACAGGCGCCTGCTGCACAGCACCACTTGCTGTTCTTGCATTATAGCTGCTTGCACGTCATCGCTAGAAAACGCATCATACAAGATCGGACAATGAGTGCTGCCACTCCTGCAGATGCAAATACCACAGCCCTGCAGACAAGCCCTGCCCTGCAAGCCGGACAATGCACAGGCCTACCTAGCGGTGTGGGGTTTGTGACTGTGTACACAAAGCCCCCATCAGTGTCAAGGGCCACACTGCCCCTCACAGGCACAGCCAGCAGTGTTGCGCGCGCAGTGTTGGCTGCACACGTGTCTGTGTAGTTGTCATTCGCCAGCACCCCAAGGTTTGCAGGCACTGTGAGTGAGGCCAGTGTGTAGCTGTAGCTGTCTGAATTGGCCCTGAGGCTGATGGCTGAAGGGGTGGTGCGTGCTGCAGCAGCACGACAAACAGGCATACATGAAGCAGCAGTGAGCAAGTGGGGCTACACAGCACTGCTGCTTGATGGCATTAAGCCGAAGAGGGAGTGCAAGGCCTGCAGATTCCCTTGACATGGCTGCAGTGAGCGCCGCATCCAGTTGACAGGCAACGTGGAGCAGTGCCTGGCTTCCCCACATGTGCTGCTGCACAAGAGGTTTGCAAGGCCATTGCTTGCCCATGCACAGGCATGAGCACAGACACACTCACTGAGACACAGGCAGGCGTAGTCACAGGCACAGACACAGGCAGGCACGGTCACATGCCTAGGCCCACCCACAGCATCGAGCACAAAAACAGGCACAGGCGCAGGCAGCGTGGGCTGTCCTGCAAGGGCCACAGCTGCCTGGGCTCACCGATGCAGTCCTTGGAGGTTGCACTCATTGTGCGCACTGTGGTCCTGCCTGATGGGCAGGGCTGGATCTGGCTGCTGCTGCGGCCGATAGGACCGCCAGGTGCCCTGCGGTGCACAGCACCAACCCATTTGCTGCTTGAGAACGCCACGAACTGCGTCAGTTACTGTAAGACGCGTGTGTTGCCGACATGTAACAGCTAAGCGTGTAGTCCAAGTTCCTGCTATGGCTGCAGCTGTGTAGGGCATGCGCAAGGCTGTACAAAGCTGCGTGGCTCAGCACTTGGCACATGAAGCGCTGCTGTGCTCATGCACCTGAGTGTGAGCTCAGCACTTGGCCCTGCAATGATCTGATGTTCTGCACTGCATGCAAACAGTCACAATTTGCAGCAGCGCAAGCAGGTGTGGTGGCACAGCTCACCAGCGGCCGACAGGTGCGGGCAGGCAACGGTTGTAGTCGGGCGGCTGCGTGCCGTAGCCAGGCGGGCAGTCCGCTGCAAAGAAAGCAACAGGAAAGGTGGCGCAGCAGCTGCTTCAGCTTGCAAAGCAGCAAGTGCTGGTGCCATACTTGCTTCCTGGACATTCTGGATGTCGGGCGTGTGTGCTGCTGGTGGCGCAGGTTGAGGCAGGAGGCAGGTGAATCTTGGATGCACCACTCAAGCCGCATGCATGCAGCTCTTGCTGGGAATCGCCTCAACACAGCACTGTCGCTGGCATTGGAAAGGCCGCAACTGACAGCCACAGGCAGGCAAATGTCAGCCACACGGCATCTGCTGTGTAAGCAGCTGCAGCACGCTGGCGCTGCGTTAATCCTGCAGCGCTGCATTGACCAACCCTGCAACTCACGGATGCACTGGCTGGCCAGGCTGGCTTGTGTGAGGATGGTGGAGCGGCCCGCAGGGCAGCGCGTGCACGGCAGTGTGTTGGCCTTGCCACCTGCGCGCGCGGCTGTGAGCTCCACTGCTGCGGACCTGACAGTTGCTGCTGCGGGGTCAGGCTGGTAGGTGCCCACTGGGCAAGGCAGGCTGGGTGAAGCAGCAGAAGATTGGGACGCAGAAAGAAAAAGATGTGTGTTTGAACCGGGCAACAGTCTCACTGTAAGTGTGAGTTTTCGAAGCTCCGCCCCAAGAGCGCGCTGAGTGCCATTGCAGGACATGGCTATCAAACAGAGAAGGAATAATGAGGCTGCCACAGATTAGGCTGCTGCTGACACCTGGCATACCCGCAGCTGACCGAAACACCAGCCCAGTTTTCCCCAGCTGTTGCATAAGCCAGTCATCTGCTGCAACACGTCTCACCAGTCATCTGCTGCAACACGTCTCACCAGTCATCTGCTGCAACACCTCTCACCAGTCATCTGCTGCAACACCTCTCACCAGTCATCTGCTGCAACACCTCTCACCAGTCATCTGCTGCAACACCTCTCACCAGTCATCTGGGCGGTCAGTGGTGGAGCCGAAGCCAGCAACACACTTGCCTGCAGGGCAGCAGGCACAGCAGACAAAGGATGCACGTTGACAACCCCAGAAACCAGCAGCAGCAGGCATGCACCTCACAGCAAGGAGTGTCCATCATGGCGCCTGGGTGTGCTGCTGTGCAGCAACCCACAGGCGTGTGCCTGTTGCTGATGCCTGCAGCTGCCGCAGCTGCTGTGCAGTAGCGGAGTAGGCAAGCAAATCCTGAAAACATCCGGGTGCAATAGATGCTGCTGCTGCTGCTGCTGCTGCTGCGTGGATGCTGCTGAGAGTGCTCACAGTAGTCGATGGAGGGCGCCCCTGGCGGTGACGTCAGCAGCAGCCCGCATGGGATGCACGGCGCAAACGACCCTCCAGGAGAGAATGTGCCAGCAGGACACCTGCAGGCGGTGACAGCACATCAGGCGCGAGCTCAACTTATGAACAAAACACATGTTATTTTGGTTGTACAGGCGCCGCTTGTGCAGGAGCTGGTGGCTACAGTAGTTGATGCATTGTGTGCTGCACGCAGCATCCAGGCGTCAATGCATCGCAAGCAAGAGCATTCTGCAACCAGCAGCCTACACGTGTGGCCAGCGACTCATCGCCAGGCACATCGGCAACTGGCACACAGCACGATGACACACAGCCATGCAGCCTATCAAGCAACAGGCTGACATAGCCAGTGCTTCACGCGAACTGGCCACTTATAAACTGTCATAACAGGTGGTGTGCTGTCGCTCACAGGTGGCAGTCGGCCCATCCTCGTCCCGCGAAGCATGCGCATGTGCTGGCGCCAGCCTTGCTGGTAGACTGGTCGGGGCTGCAGCACATCAGAATGGGAGCGGCAAGCAGCACGTTGGTATTGAAGAACATGCTGTACCGTAGATGTGCGTTGCTCATGTGTGGGGCGAAAAGTGCAACTAGTCAGCCGCATGGAGCGGGGGGCGTGATTCGGCTGCTGCACAACTTTGGCACGTGCTGCTGCAGTCCCCACCAGAGTATGTGGTGTAGGCTCTCACATGTGTCACCGCAGCACTGTGTCGGGCAGAGCAGCGCCTCCTTAGTGCACTCTGCTAGGCCGCTGACTGTTGTTCAGGAGCGTGCTGCTGCTGCTGCTGCTGCTGCGCAGCCAGCCACTCACCACCTGATGCACCTGGCTGTGGCCCCTCCCAGGGAGTAGCGGCCAGCAGGGCACATGACGCACTGCTCACTGGACCTGCCGTTTGCCTTGCCATAGCCCTGGTAGGCAGCGCAGTGCAACAAGCTTCGTTGAGTCGCATCACATGATGGCAATGGCGTGACTGTGCATGTGCTGATCTGATTGCCGAATGCAGTCTGTGCACCGCTGGAGCTGCATGCAGCAGGAACAAGAGCGCATGATGCTCAGCTCACAGTGCAAGGTACTCACTGGTTGGCAAACGATGGTGGCAGGTGAGGCTGGTTGCCCTGCAGCAGCAACAAACCAAGACAATCAGCACATCAGCGGCCGCAGCCTGTTGCACTGCAGCATGACATACAAGCATGTTGGCCCTCCGATATCTCCCCACTGCAACTGATTGAGGTGATAGCCTTTGCTTTGTGCACGCCACTGCTCCGCCAGCTCCGCTCTGGCAGCAGCAAGTGCTGTCGCTGTTGCTGCTGCTGCTGCTGCTCTACCAGACCCATCATGTACATAACCCCATACCAGCACACGTTATGCTATCTTCAAACCAAGACAAAGTGCCTCACGCCAGCCTGGCTTACTTGTGGCCCTGCAGGCGAGCTGCCCCACGCTGCCGCGGGGGCTGACCCTGCCTGCAGGGCAGGGCAGGCAGCTGCCAATGGAGGAGGCCATGCCGCGGTTCTCCAGGTAGTAGTTGGGCGGGCAGTCGGGGCTGCAGCCCTTGCTGGTGAGCCTGTAGCCGTTGTAGCAGACACATGCGGCCTTGGAGGTGGCGCCCGTGTCAGCTGTGTAGGAGCCGACAGGGCAGGGCTGCAGGGGCAGCAGAGATTTCACGGAGCAGCAAGGCAGGGCGCGGGAGGGGCTTGGCACACGTGCAGCACGGCACGTTCGGAGGTGCCTTGCGTCACGTGCGGCTGGGGCACAACCTTTGCAGACACATTGTCAGCAAGCAGAGCTCACCACCCAGAGATATGCAGCATGGCACGTGCATATACATCATGCTAATTGCAGTGCAGCATCAGTGTGTGTGCGGCCAGTCACTATCTGGCGTGGCGTGGGGTGGTGTGCGCCACTCCACGCTGAGCACACTTCAGCAGCGTGTGACATACAGGGGGTTTGACACGGCATGTGATGTGGCAGCTGGCACTGCAGCTTGGCCTGTGTGATGCTGTGAGTTGAGCATCCGGACGCGGGGCTCCAACACACAGAAGCAGCAGCAGCAGCAGCAGCAGCCAAACCCAGTGACCGCTAGACAAAACCTGTCAACGCAGCCGTAACACCCACCACACAGACAACCTCCGCGCCCGTGTTGTAGGTGTTGCGGGGGCAGGGGCAGCATTGCCGCGTTGTGTACCAGCTGTCTGCTGTGGCCCTGCCAGTCCCTGGCGGGCAGGGCCCTGTGCCCCACTGCGCCAGCTGCCTGCCGTGGCTGCTGCTGCCATGCAGCCCCAGCAAGCTGCTGCTGCTGCTGCTGCTGCTGCTGCTGCTGCTGCTGCTGCTGTCACGGCCTTCTACAGACAGGCGCCACAAGCTCGCGCGGCTTGGGGCTGCAGCAAACAGCAGGGCCAGCCACAGCCCCAGCAGCAGCCGCTGCGTGCAGCACCGCGTGGGTGCGCGCCCCATGTGTCAAGTCTTCCGCTGCTGGCTGAGCTGCTAGTCCGCTGCCTGAGTGTCCTGAGGGACAATGGGAGGGTAAAGCCTGCAGTGCAGTGTTTGCATGTTATCATTCATGTCAGAACAGCAACTGGACAGATGCTGCGACTGCAGCAGACGGCCCTGCATGCGCAGACAGCCGCGCACAGGCTGCCAACGCTCCAACCTTCAAATCATCCACCACAGACCGCCAGTTCTGGGTACGGCATCATTGCCGCACCTGCACACTGGATCTGCTGAACAACATTGATTGTTCACCATTGGATGCTGCTTGCAACTTTGGCAAAATCAGCGCTGGCATGCCACGCAAGCGACACGGTCGCCATGTTGTCGGATCATTGAACACTTGCCTGCAGCTTGCTGTCACAGACAGTCTTCACTTGCTGCTGCTGCTCCTGCTGCTGCTGATGTTCACTTCCAATGTTAGACCTCAAGCAGGGTGCAGCTGGTTGCTGGGAAGCAATGTGCACGTTGGTCGCTTTGCTGCGTGCTGTGCAGTGCACCAGCTAGCTGCATGAAAGGGGAGTCCAAATAGGAGAAGTCAGAGGCTATGTCAGCAAGTGAAGACGCCGATGTCTTGATGCCGAGCCGGTATATGTTTTGAATTGCAGTGTCAGCCCCTATGCTGAAAGAGCGCAGCAGAACGAAGGCATAGCCCGCGATGCACGACAGGCTCTCTCAGAATTGAGTGCAGCTGCGGTGCCTTGCCGGTGAGATGCCATAGGCCTTCAAACTTTCATTACATTGTCGTGTAATGAGATTCGAACCCACCCGGATGCTTGCAATGAATTGACGTACTTGAGAATTCGACCTGGAGCCTCCTAAGTGTTGTCACAACGCATACACTGTTCGCAGCAGCAGCAACGTAGTCACCAACATTGAATAAAACATCAATTGTCTGGTTCGTCAGGCGTACTTGATCGTGGGAGTGCAGGCGCTGGCCCCTGAAGCAGGTCCCGGGCTTGAAGGACCCTGGAACCTGAACACACCCTCATACCACATCACACCTACAGACCCAGGAAAATGAATAACGTAGATTGCAACTGTTTCCAAGACTGTTCACTTGCTTGCACAAGACGGCGCAGCCATGTGCATTGCGACAACAGCCATTTGCTTATCACGCCTACTGCTTCGGTAAAGCTTTCGTACGCTGTTGTTTGATTTTTTATAGCTTGCAGTAAATGACGAGCGAGGATCAAGCCCACGAACTGTTGTATACTTGGACCTGGATTTGCGACAAACACGTGGTGAAACCCACGCGCATGTACCCCCTCATCGAGCACTTTAGCCTGCACGCAGGAACTCTGATCACCTGATATGATAATGAAAATACCATATATGAAGCGCACATGAGAATGGGCAAGCTTTTATCAGCAATATCTGATCACGAACAAATCAAGGCAGCCGATTGCCCATGGTTACTACTGAACCACGATGAACTGTGCTTGTCCGTCGCGTACTATCACAGGCACGATTATTATTCTTAAACAAGCTTTGGCAGTGCAAGACGGCTGAGTTGCTGCCTTGGCAAGCCTTGCCAAGAGTCTTGGCCACCCTCACCATAGCTTTGCTAGCGCTGACGTGCAAGTCACCGATATGATATCACATTTCGTTTCATCGCACAACCTGGCACGGCTGCATGCAAGCCACGGCGGCAAGCTCCGCTGCAGGCAGCACCATCACCATGCACCAGGGCTGACCTTTATTACACACAGCAGCACAGATGTTGCTGTACGACGAGAACGAGTTGCCTGCGTCGCTTTAAACCTGCTGTATGATTGCTAAGCGTCCTGGGGGACTGCATAAATCGGCACACGAACAAGGCTGCAGCATTCAATGCTAGTGCGGCACCACGTGCATACATTCGTCCTTCTGGACAACCAAAGCAACCAAACATACCTACAGCTGCTGAGAGAGCGCTCCCTGCCAGCGGCCAAGCTGTGCCACCTGCAGCTGCGTACGACCAGCAGCAGCGGAGCCTCATGGATCACCAGCTGCCAATGCTGCCATCTGCCAAGCCCGCCTCCTCCTCTGGCGTGCTCTGCCTGCCCAGCAGCGCATTCCTGTGCGGGAAGCGGCCCCACTTGGCCACCACGTCTCTGTGGGCCACTGCAAACTGCAGCTGAAAGGCCCACGCCTGCGTTGCAGCAGAATCAGGGTCTGCAGCTCTGCTCGCCTCAAGCTCTGCCGTCACCAGGTCGACGCAGCGCTGCACAAGAGTGGTCAGCAGCAGCAGCAGCGGCAGGTGGAAAATGTTTCGAAGTCTCATTCATTGCAGTGGTGCCAGGGGTAGCTGAGGTTGCCAGCAGGCCACACCTTAGCAGACCTGCCACGAGTGTGAGCTGGCAGCATCACATGGAAGCTGAAGGCACAGCCGCAGCAGCAACGTACACCACCTGGTGGCTGCTGCTGCTGCTTCCTGTTGACCAGCATGCAAGCACAGCTGAAACTGTCGTTTCACAGCAATATCTGTACTTGCTGGACAGCTGCAAGCATACCCAGCAGCCTGCTGTGCACCGGCAGCTGTCTGGGGCCACAGAGCAGCTGCGCAGCATACATGCATGCAGCGCGCACACCTGCTGGTCCTGCAGGGCCTCGCTGTGCATAAAGGGCAAAACCACAGACTGGCGCAGCACGGGAGGCACCTCAGACGCGCGGCCAGAGCCCTGCAGCAGCAGCAGCAGCAGCAGCAGCAGCAGCAGCAGCAGCAGCACTTCAAACAGCACAGCAACACCCACATAAATTCAAAGCAGCCAGTTCCCTTCTCAAGGTCTGGCATGCTGTTGGCTGCCTCATGGGTAGCTGCCAATGAACTGCATGAACGTCGTGTGCTGTTGAATGAGAGCGCAGCCTCATCTGCATTGGCAGCTTGCATTCAAAGAGTTTGCAATGCTGTGACAAGCCAGGTGGCGGGGATTGTGCGGTGCTGGCACTCACCAGCAGCTGATGCGCCCAGCTCAGGGCCTGGGCATCGGCCGCAAACGCAGCAGCGCTGCCGCGGTGGATGTTCCTGCAAGCGGTGCGCAGGGCGCGCAGAGCACAGCACGCACAGAGGGTCGGAGGCCCTAACTCGGCAGGCACGTGGTGCAGCTGGTTCCGGGTGATGTATGTAGCGTCATGCTCCTTGCGGTGATGATGATGAATGTGCATTGAAGATGCTCGTTGTGTGTGTTACGGTTTGCTCCGCATGCTGTCATCCGTTCAGCACCAGGCCTTGCATTCTGGTTGTGGACTTTATGCTGATGCAGTGCGTGCCATACACCAAGCCGCACGCAGCAGGAGGCCAGCCTGACACAATTGGAACAGCACCACCTTGCTGCCCAACTGCTGCCAGAAGGCAGCGAATGGCAACCAACAAATTACTGGTTGTGGCAATAGCCGCAAAGGGCGCTGGCTGTGCCATGCTATTTCTGATCTACTGCAGCAGCTCTTCATTCCCACCGTGTGAACTGGTCAGCCAGGATGATGCCGGCAACAGCGCTCAGCGGCTGCTGCTGCCAGCTGTCGTAGCGGCCGGCCTGCATTGCCTCCACATCCGCTGAAAAGTGCTCCTTGATGTACTGCAGCAATTGTAGCATGAAAAGCAGTGGTGAGCGTGACTGAGCCAACACGCAGAACGACTTGAGGTATTCGCTGCAGCCGCTGATACGCTGCTACCGCCTGTCATACTCGCGCCTCCAGCTCCGACGCAACCCCTGATGACAGGCAATGAGCAGCGCTGGCAGTGCCGTCTGCAGCGTGTACGCCCGGTCACAGCAGCGCAACCCCAGCCACGCGCAAGCTGCCAGGAACACAAGTAGTCATAGCAACATGCTGCTTCAAGCAGCATTGTGCCGCTTCATGCTGTACTGCTGCAACGTGAGTGCTGCTTCCAGCTAAACTAACTCAACATATGTGATGCCTCAAACTATATGGCCACAGTTGGTTTGCTGCTTGTAGCTGTGCAGCGTGCACCGTGTCACCTGGTCCACTGCGGGGCCTCCCGTGTACCAGCGCTGGCTGACCTCAGGGGCGGCCCAGGAGCCTGGGGGGCCTGGGCTGGCATAGCCGGGGCCCACCCTGCAGCAGCAGCAGCAGCGGTGAGGCATACATATAATGGACTGAGGTGTAATGACACTGCAAGGGCAAACTTCACTTCGCACATGAGGCACACCAGCAGCAGCCATGCTTGTGTTTGCCAGAGCGAGGTCAGCCAGCTGGCTGACTCCTATGAACTGTACACTTCCGCTGGGCAGCGCAGGAACAGGACGGTAGGATGATAGCACACCACAACAGAAGGTATGAGCAAAAGTCAATGACCGGTCAGTATTGTTCGTGCTGATGGGTGCCAGGACAGGTGCAATGAGTCAGTCAACAGGGGAGGAGCGGCAGAAGCAGCACACGCACCAGTAGCTTAGCACAGCATGTGCGCGTTCTGGACACGCAGCCACAGCCGCAGTCGACATGCTATGGCGTGTAAGAGCCCCAGTGGGTGCTGAAGGGCGGAGCAGGCAGCTGTTTCTGGTCCTGATGGCAATGTCCAACCAAGAAGTTCTGACAGCCAGCATGTCTAATGCTGCAGCACTCGCAACACGTATAGACCTTCGTCAGCATACAACAAACAAAACTACCGGCTTGTGCATCTTCCGAGACAGTGGCCTCTTTTTAGAAGGTATATCGACACCTGAAACCCTCGACCCCCTCTTAGAGCGACTCTAAGTACTATAAGCTCCCCGGGCTTACCGTACTAGGGGGTTCATCGATTGATTGCGTTAATCATGCGTTAAACGGTCTTACCTGCCGAGTTGACGAAACATGGAGGCTAGCGGCAGTGGTAGCAGCAGCAGCAGCAGCAGCAAATTCAAAGTCGGCGATACAGTGTCAGTTCTTAGACACGGCAAGGCTATCTTAACCTATGACGCTGTAACAGATGCAAAACATGAGCGATTTGGGCGTTACCAGGTTTGTGTTGACTGCTGCAAAGCAGCGAGCATGCTTGGGAGCAGCAGCCTGATATGTTAGCAGTTGAGCTAACCTACAGCTTTGAAAAAGGAATGCTTACATCAAATGCCAGGTCAAGTACCTGTCTGATGGCACCACGTACTGGGTGCGCCCTGACAGCATGCGCGTGTTCCCCAAGGTGGGTGTGAGGTGGGCTGGCTGGCGGTGTGGCTACCACAACTGACCTGACACGCAGCTGTCGTGGCTTAGAATGTGACTGCAAGCACTGCGCCAGCACGCACATGCGATGCGCGGCACACCCAATGACAAGCACTGCCAGCGGCGCTGTGCGAAGCTAGACTGGGCAGGCTCATGTGAGCGGTGCCCGTGCAGCCGCAAGCTATCAGTGGCGTCAGATGCACAGCACAGCATCCATCAGGTCATTACAGCACACGGTGCATGGCACAGCAGTGGTGCCAATGCGTCAGATGCTTAGCTGGGCTGATGAACCTTCGAATATCTGAACTGTTGGCAGTGCCAGGCACTGCTCACCCTGTGTGATGTTCTGCAGCGGTCTGTGCTGTCTCCAAGCAATGACTCACATGCAGGCCAGTGCCATTCTTCTCAACATGCAACCATGTGCACCCTTCTTGCTGTTTGTGTTGCAGCCGCCTGCGCGCGTGCTGGTGGCTGAGACCACGAAGCACTACCGCTCAGCCGCGCTGCTGTACACGCACCCCGATGATGTCGTGCTGGAGGTGGGCTGCCACGAGGGTGAGGCGGGCATGCAAACTGCACACGGCAACATGCAGGTTGCTATGCCTGTTGTGGGTTTTTGGTGCAGTTGCTTGCAGCCCACCTGGTCATATCAGCAGCAATGCGGTGGCAGATTCAACCCTCCTAGGACCATGGCATCCTCAGCAACCTGGTTGATGCAGCCAGAAGGCTTTATGCCGTTGCTGCGGCAGTTCCAAGGGTGCACTGCTGCACTCGCGAGCTGTGTGATGAGCTCTGCTGCTGCTGGCCTGAGCCGCAGGCGTCACCACGGACATGCTGCACAAGCGCTGCAAGTGGGTGCTGGGTATTGACACCGCCACAGACCCATTGGGAAGGTGCGGAACAACTGCAGCTTAGCTGACCTGCCTAGCTGCACCAAGCACTACCAGACTCAATCAACTCCGCTGTCTGAGGCAGACACAGCAGTTTAGTTGATGCTGCCTGTCCTGACACGGAGCCAGCATGAATGTGTGAGTCCAGGGGTCCACCACCAGCTGCCACGACTTGCTGTACAGCCAGTCGTTTTGTTCACGTTTCACTCCACCTGTCACACCATGTGTGCTTCTGCTGCGCTGTGCTGTGCTGTGCTGTGCTGTGCTGTGCTGTGCTGTGCTGTGCTGTGCTGTGCTGTGCTGTGTGGGCGTGCAGGGCCAAGGCGCGCTACCCTCATGTGCGCTTTGAGCACATGGACGGCTTTGACATCCCTGGCCTCACCGCACTCAGCCCAAGTGGCACCTATGGTGAGTCCTGACAGAGGAATGTAGGCACAGCGCCCTTACGACAACGCATCACCCCCAAAGCTAAGAGATGAACATCAAGGCACTGCACGCACTACTTCATTGCTGTTCTGCTTGGCCAACGTACTACAGTGAAACGGTTGTTGCGGGTGAAGTGCTGCAGCATTGCTTGCTATGCCACTTGATTGCATGCATCTGTGACTACAGCATCAGCTGCACGTGTCTGGCTTGCTGAGGCCTAATATCCTGTGTACCTGCTGCCAATTGTCAAGACAAACAGAAGTTCCTTGTGTTCATGTGGTCACAGCCTGCCGCTGGCCACCGTGTTGATGTAACTGACATGGTGCTACTGTCACTGCTGCTGCTGCTGCTGCTGCTGCTGCTGCTGCTGCTGCTGCTGCTGCTGCTGCTG
>RWJK01001538.1:44562-72859 GCA_004335835.1 Scenedesmus sp. ARA3 | reverse complement strand
GCAGCATGTCTTGGTGTGACAGTGCTCCGGTGGCTCACCTGTGCAAGTTTCAGCAGGCAGGTTACAGTAAGAAAGCATGACAAATTTGCCAAGCAGCTGAGCCGGTAAATCTGCATACAAAGACCAAGACTCGTGCAGTGCATGTGAACAGCTGATTAGCTGCTGCAGCTGCATCATCTCGTGGTAGCAGCATGCAGCAGCCGACGCCCCAATCAACATAGACGACTCAGCAGATGTGCCTAGACTGGTCGCAAACAGCTCTCCCCCCCACCAGAGCTGTTTTGACAGCCGCTGGCTGTGCAGCTGTTCAAAGCTGCTGCAGCAGCTGTTGGCTTCACTGCAATTGAGTGCATTTATGACATCATGAGACTGCTAGCTGCAGCAAGCACCTCCAGTCGCTGCTGCAGCAACGAGGCAGCGCCTGCTGTACCTGTGTTGAAATTGTCAATGAATGGACTGCATATATTATGTACAACTTGCAGGATGCAAGCGATCTCAGCTCTCGGCTTGAGCTAGCACCTGAAGCAATGCCACCGGTGCTGCAACTAGACAATGCTGCTAATACAATTCCACATGCCCAGAAACGGAAAACACACCCACAAGCATATCTGTGCCTGCACAGCTGCATATTCTCAAACTGATGTACAAAAAAGCCCACACACAGCCGAGCACAACACACTCATGTGAGCTAGCGATGACCATGATACCAGCCCACAGATGTGGCAGCAGCTGCCTTGCTTGTCCTGGCATCCTTGTACAGACTGCAGACCTGTGGTTGAAGCTGATCAGGTGCAGGCCTATCCTTCTGTACATCTGTCACAGGCCATGCGCAGTCAATGCATGTCAAGTAGGTAACACAAATCAGCAACACCCAAACATTCCAACCGCTGCATTGCAGCGGACTGATCTGCACACGGAAGCAGTGCATTGCGTGCAACTGCCACCAGGGCTTGAAAAAGCATACTTGCAAGCCCTTGCATAGCGTGCAGTGCAGCGCTCTGCCTGACACAATCCACATCAGCAAACCCCCAGCACTGCAATGCCCAACACCTGACAGGCTATGGCAGCAGTCGCGGACGGCTGCACAACAGCAACTCACAACCACAGCTCTGCATCTACCGGCTGGTCCATGGACAAAGCAGCCCTCTTTAAACAGCTCAGGGCTCCAGGGGCCAGTCCAGGTACAGGTACCCCTCCAGTCTCGCCCTGCAGAAGGGACAGCTGGAGCCTGTGCCACTCAGCTCCCACACCTTCCTGTAGCAATCCACGCACAGCCGGTGCCCGCAGTACTTGATAGCCACATGGTTGCAGTTGTCGAAGCAGATGCCACATGTGTCCTCGTCAGCAGTGAGGGACGATGCGCTGCGCACGCTGCCACTGCCTAGAGGGCTAGCTGGCACTGGGATCTCTGCGCTGCTGCTGCCAGCGGCAGCAGCAGCGGCAGCGGCAGCAGCAGCGGCAGTGGCAGCAGCAGGGACCTCTGCAAGCACTGGGATCTCTGCACTGCTGCTGCTGCCGGCAGCGGCAGTGGTGTCTGCAGCTGCAGAGGCGGCTGATGCAGCTATGCTGCTGGCATCACTGGTGCTAGGGTCCACTGCTGCTGCTGCTGCTGCTGCAGGAGCCTCGATGTCTGGCTCCTGGCTGCTGCTGCCGTCACCAGCACTATCTTCCCCTGCCGCTTCTGCTGCTGCAGCCTCTGCAGCTCTTGCTGTTGCCGCCTGCTCTTCTAGCCGCAGCAGCCGCTGCTGCCGCGCTGCCAGCCGCTGCCGGCGTGCTGCCCTGTACTGCTCCTGGCGCTTGAAGAACTCTGCTGCTCGCAGCGCGTGGATGGTCTCGCCTGCTGTGTTGAGCTCATCAAGCACCTCCTGTGGCTCCTCAACGAGGACCAGGTGGCAGTGCGGGGATGCTGCCTCAGCCTGCAACACACACGAAAGATTATAGAGAAAGGAGATATGAAAGACACGGCAGGAGAGGACAGAGGAGCACATACATAATTACAAACGAGCAAAAGCCGGTCAGCTGGACACACACGCCGCACCTCCATCAGCTTGCGCAGCGTGCTCAGCCCAAAGGGAATCTTGTTGCCCAGCAGCAGCAGCTGACGCAGGCCCGGCGCTGACACACAGACATCAGTACATCACCGATACGTAGCACAGCACATCGCAGCAGCACCTGCTGCCGCCCATGGCAGTGGTACGCATCAGCAGCGCCCATACACACAGGATCCCCTCACACTAAAACTGCAACAAGCATACATCAGAAACACAGTTCTAGAAGCGCAGTTCTAGAAAGAAAAAAACAGCCCGCACCTCCATCAGCTTGCGCAGCGTGCTCAGCCCAAAGGGAATCTTGTTGCCCAGCAGACGCAGCTGACGCAGGCCTGCGGCACGCTTTGTGGCCTCTGCCAGCACACACACGCCGGTCTCTGACAGCTCGTTGGCACTCAGGTCGAGCACCTGCAGCAGCAGCAGCAGCAGCAGCAGCAGCAGGGTTCAGCAAGCTTGATGCGCATTGTGTGGCTTCTGCCGAGACACACAGGCCTGTCTCTGACAGCTCGTTGGCACTCAGGTCGAGCACCTGCAGCAGCAGCAGCAGCAGCAGCAGCAGGGTTCAGCAAGCTTGATGCGCGTTTTGTGGCTTCTGCCGAGACACACATGCCTGTCTCTGACAGCTCGTTGGCACTCAGATCGAGCACCTGTGGCAGCAGCAGCAGAAGCAGCAGCCGTAGCAGCAGCAGCAGCAGCGGGGACGAGTGTTGATTGATGCATCATGTTCAGCATGGACGGAGCAAAAGGCAGGACTGAGCAGCACCAGCACTTTGGAAGTCAACAGCAGCAATGAACACCCAGCACACATGCGGTAATGCTGGTTAGAGCACAGGCGCATCAACACTGCCGATGCACGAGCAACTGCCTGGCCAAATACCTGGCTGCAGTAGCCCTCACAACGCATGCGGTAGCACAGCTGCTTACTCCTCCAGGAGCATGGCACGTTTACATGCATTCGCTTGCACGCTTACATGCAAAATACAATCTCTTTGTCAACCACACAGCACAGCTGGTCAGGGCGGCTCACCTGCAGAGTGTCGTTGAGCGTCAGCGCAGCGCCCAGCGATGCCCCGCCCTCCTCGCCTATCTTGTTGTCTGTCAGAACCACGCGCCGCACCGCAGGGTTTTGCTCCAAAACCCTAGCCATGCCTGCTGCGCCCTCGTCCCCTATACCCAAGCCGGTGAGATCCAGGGTGTCCAGTTCAGGGAACAGCAGCGGTGACTTCACCATGCAGTTCACGACATCTTCTTGTGTAACCACAAACACCAGCATCGGACATGCCAGGTCAGCAGTGCTGCTGCAGCCTGCTGCTGCTGCTGCTGCACTGGTGCCAGCGCCGCTGCAGGGGCTGCTGCTAGCGGTGCTTCCGAGGCGGCTGCTGCTGCTGCTGCTGCCGCCGGCGCCAAACCACGCTGCTGACATGTTGCTGCTGCCGGTGCCTGCTGCTGCTGCTGCAGGCAGCGGGCTTGCTACATCAAAGGCTGTGGGCGGTGCATGGGGCACCATCAGCGATGGCGGCCGCCTGCTGCTGCTGCTGCTGCTGCTGCTGCTGCTGCTGCTGCCTGCTGCTGCTGCTGCTGTACCAAGCAAATGAGCTGTCTCATCTGCTGCTTGGCCTGCTGCCCTTCCACCAGAGGTACTGCCACCATCCCCCGGCAGCTGCAGTGCCCCAGCCACACCAGCAGCATCAACACCTGCCCCAAACCCTAAACCCCCCTGCTCATGGTTCAGCTCCCCCTCTAAACCCTCGATGCCGGCCGCTAAACCCTGCCAGGCATCCATGATCAGTGCCTCCTGGTCCTGAACCGCCAGCCACTGAACCCTGTCCAGCCCCTCGACTGGAAAAGTGCCCAGTGTGAGGTTGCAGGAGAGGCTGGGTGGGGCTTTAGGGTTTCGCAGTGCAGAGATTGCAGCCAGCAGCTTGCGGCAACCTTCCACTGGCAGGTGCTCTTGGGAGACTGCTAATACACGCAGGCTGCTGCTGCTGTTGATGGCCTGCAGGCAGCACGTGGTGAAGGAAAGCAACAAGATAATTGAGACATCAGCGCAGAGATGGCAGCCAGCAGCTTGCAGCAACCTTCCACTGGCAGGTGCTCTTGGGAGACTGCTAATACCCGCAAGCTGCTGCTGCTGTTGATGGCCTGCGGCAGCACATGGTGCAGCACAGCAGTAAGAAAATTGATACGTAGTGCTGTAATTGCAGCCAGCAGCTTGCGGCAACCTTCCACTGGCAAGTGCTCTTGGGAGACTGCTAATACGCGCAAGCTGCTGCTGCTGTTGATGGCCTGCAGGCAGCAGGCAGTGAGGCAAAGCAGTTCAGATGGTTGCTGTCATGGAGTGCATACATGCAAAACCAAGCCGAGCGGGTGGCGCGGTAACAGACAACGCTAGTCGCCTAAAACCACAACAGGGGTGTGTGGAGGTTAAACTGCTGCAGCCGCTGATGGCAGTTGCCATAGGGTGCATAAGCCTTCAGGAAGGCTTGGGAGCTCATGGCTGCACCCCGCAACTGCACCAGGGCGTCAACTGCTGCTGGCCCCAGCTTGACAATGGACAAGTCGAAGCCGCTGCCTCTGTCACTGCTGCTGCTTCACCTGTGACCAAGCCCGCACCTGCGCCAGGCTGTCCACTGCTGCTGCCCCCAGCTTCACAAAAGCCAGGTTGATGCCGCACAGCACCTTGCTGCACGCCAGCGCTGATGCCAGCGCAGCGCCGCCGGCGTCATCTAATCCCTGGCAGCCGGCGAGGTTTAGCTGGCGCAGTGTGCGATTTAGCCGCAGGCCCTGAGCTAGGGCTTGAGGTGCGCGGCGGCGCAGCTTGCACCTGCAAAAGATGCGAGGGCATGCGCATTCATGATGATTCAAGAATGCCTGACATGCATAACCATCAATCTTGTGTGTACAGGTGGCGGATCAACTGTGCTTGTTGTGCAGCTGTAATCTTTGCTTGTGTTCATGTCCAGGCTGGCATGCCATGCAGTTATCGCTGGTCGAGGGGCTCACCTGCACAGGTCCAGCTGCTGCAGTGTTAGCGTGTGGTGTCCAGAAGCTGCATGCGAGTGTGCTGTACGCATGTTTGACCGCTGGTCAACGTTCACACTAATTTGACCGCTGGTCAGCACAGCTCACCTGCACAGGTCCAGCTGCTGCAGTGTTAGCGTGTGGTGTCCAGAAGCTGCATGCGAGTGTGCTGTACGCATGTTTGACCGCTGGTCAACGTTCACACTAATTTGACCGCTGGTCAGCACAGCTCACCTGCACAGGTCCAGCTGCTGCAGTGTTGCGTGTGGTCCAGCAGCTGCATGCGAGTGTGCTGTACACATGTTTGACCGCTGGTCAACGTTCACACTAATTTGACCGCTGGCCAACGCAGCTCACCTGCACAGGTCCAGCTGCTGCAGTGTTGGCGTGTGGTCCAGCAGCTGCATCAGCGCCACTGCACCCCGCTCATCTATGATGACCTGCAGCAGCACAAAGACATGGCAGCAGCAGCAGCGGTGATCAAGCACAAGTAGGCAGTTGAAAGTACTCAGCACAGCAGCTGCACAAGCTGTCCTTCCAGCTGCATGCCGCTCCAGCAGGACAACAACACATCATTTGCAAGCACACCCCAACACAAGCACCAGGCATTAAGCATACATATGAAGAAAAATTTGATCACCAGTAAGCAGTGCGTATTTTTACAGCAGCCCACCTGATGCAGCTGCAGTGTCCGCAGGCTGCCGCACTGCAGCAGCGCAGCAGTCAGCCTGGCTGCGTCTGCGCCCCGCACTGATGCGTTGACCAGCCGCACTGATGAGGTGTTGGGTATGCTGCCCATGACCTGGGACAGCAGCTGCAGGGGCGGCATGCAGCACGCAGCAAACGGTGCGGTCAGCATGCATCACGAGACAAGCAGAGCAATTTCCAGAAGGCACCCTAAAGCATAGGCAACAACAAAGCAAAGTGAAGCAAGCAGCCCGGAGCGGAGCGTCGCCCAGACGCACAGATGAGGTGTTGGGGACGCTGCCCATGACTTGGGACAGCAGCTGCAGGGGTGGCAGGCAGCACACAGCATGCAGCTCTGCAATGAGTTCGAACACATAACCAGGCATGAAAAACCCTGCTAACGGCAGACAAAGCAAGGCAAGCAATGGCAAGTGCACTGCACAAATCATCCTTGCCAGCCCAGAGCAGCAACCACTCAGCGTCGTTCCACACAACTCATGCACTTGGCCAGACAAGCATGATATCACACGCTGACCAGAGTCCTATGTGTGTCAGGTCAACAGCATGTTGCTGATATCAAAGCTGTTCACCCAGCTGGAAAAACCCTGCTAACGGCAGACAAAGCAAGGCAAGCAATGGCAAGTGCACTGCACAAATCATCCTTGCCAGCCCAGAGCAGCAACCACTCAGCGTCGTTCCACACAACTCATGCACTTGGCCAGACAAGCATGATATCACACGCTGACCAGAGTCCTATGTGTGTCAGGTCAACAGCATGTTGCTGATATCAAAGCTGTTCACCCAGCTGCCTCACCTTGCCCACCATCACGTCTGGTGTAATTTCAAGCACCAGCTCGGCCACCCCAGGCCCGCCATACCGCACTATCATGGCAACATCATTCAGTAACAGGCAAGCCATATCATCTGGCCGCATACATATACAGACAGACAACATCAACATACATCTTCCTCACCTTGCCCACCATCACGTCTGGTGTGATTTCCAGCACCAACTCAGCCACCCCAGGCCCACCATAGCGCTGCAGCACGCCGCGCGCCAGCGCCACCAGCTGCCCGGGGGACAGCAGCCCGCCATTGGTTGGCGTGAGATACTCAGGCACCATGCTGGCGGCCTGCAGGAAACACAAACATTGATCAGCACAAGTTAAGCTGAAAGAGCAGATGAAACGTCACAGTCAGCGCCACCAGCTGCCCTGGCGACAGCAGCCCGCCATTTGTCGGCGTGAGGCACTCGGGGACCATGCTGGCAGCCTGCAGGAAAGATCCACACAGTGCACTGGTGAGAAGTAGTGATTGTGGCGAGAAGATGCGCAACACAGACAGTAGCCCGCCGTTTGTCGGCGTGAGGTACTCAGGCACATGCTCGCAACCTGCGGTGAAAGCAACCATCCGGAACGTGAGCGGTCGTAATGGCGGTGAGCAATGGCATGAAACAGCCAACAGCCTCGGACCCAGCACCCTGCAGCACCCTGCAGCATCCTTCTCAGGTCGTCCCTCATTCCTCTACACACACCATGCACGGCTGCTACAAGCCATTACTGCTGCCGGCTGCTCCACAACAATCCCTTGAAACATTTACCCTGCATTGCTCATAACAGGCTAATGTAACAATGTAACAACATTCAAACAGCTCACCAGCTCGCTGTCATTGTCGGGGGCGTCCTCTGCGCTGCTGATGTGCACCACACTGCCCAGCCCCGCCGCCCCAGCGCCACCGCCAGCACCCCGCAGCAACCTGCTCAAGCTGTCCCTTATCACTTAGTGTTAAAAATTACTTAGTGATAATCACTATACACACATACATGCACAGCTGCTGCCACACTACACTGCTGCCAGCTGCCTCCCCACCCAACACCCTGACAAACACCCTGCATTCCTCGTAACAATATATTTTTTCAGAGAGGATAGTTAAATGTGGGTCCTGGCACCATTTTGGATGGTATAAGCCACAACAGGTTGAACACAGGTCTAAGACCAGAAAAGGTAACAATATAAAAGGTAAGTATAAAGGGTAACAATATAACAATAAACCAATATAACAGCATTCAAATCGCTCACCAGTTCGCTGTCATTGTCAGGTGCGTCCTCCGCGCTGCTAATGTGCACCACACTGCCCAACACCATTCTGCCCAGCCCAGCCCCACCAGCGCCACCGCCAGCACCCTGCAGCACCCTGCTCAGGTTGTCCCGCAGCACCGGCAAGCTGAGCCTGCAGGAGCCCTTCACTTGCAGCATGCACAGCAGGTGGTGGCCGGGGCCGGCGCCCGCTGCTGCTGCTGCGGCGCGGAAGAGCAGGCACTTGTCCCACAGGTTGACCAGGTGTGCTGCCAGCGCCTGCAGGACAGAGCGAGAAGTACAGCATTAGTCAATGCCAGGTTGCAGAAGGGCTTGCAGCATGAATCGCATAAACATGCGAGAACAGCTGCTGGCAAGCATGTGGGGACTTGTCCCACAGTGTTGACCAGGTGCGCTGCCAGCGCCTGCAGGACATCATACGAACAAACACAGTCGCTGATGTCAACATGGCGGTGGCTGGTGCGTAGATGAAGTGTGCTGCCAGCGCCTGTAGGGCAGCATGCACGCAACACATGCGAGAACAGCTGTTGGGAGGATGCTGACAACGAGTGAGCATTGCAGCACCGGGCACTGCAGGGGCACAACTAGCAAGGACTGGAGGTGAAGATGTGGTAAACATCCCCCTAACCACCCCATAAAGCAACAATCCACAAGTGCAGAAGGTGTTGTCATCAATCACCAATGCTGGCCCTCCACTGCCCACATTCCTAAACAGGATGACGCCTATCACCACACCCATAACACCGTATCGCCATCACAGCTGATCACGCAACACAACCCTCCATAGTACGAAAGTCAATGCTCACGTGCAGCAGGATGGTGCCGTTGATGACCACAGCTGGCCCGCCACTGCCCAAGTTCCTGTGTACAACATGACGCCTACCACATCAATAGCAGCAGATCAAGATCAAAGCTGCGCACATCACACAACCCTTCATGGCAATGAACGTAATGCTCACGTGCAGCAGGATGGTGCCGTTGATGACGACGGCAGGCCCGCCGCTGCCCACATTCCTGTACAGGATGACGGCTATCACCACCAGCTCGGGCGCTGACTGCAGCCAGGCCTGCAGCACCAGCCGGCTGAACTTAAAGTTCTCTGCGAAAAGCCGCGTGAAGAGGCAGCAGGTGGCGGCAGCAGGCAGTTGGCTGACAGCGAGTGACTAGCGGGCTGCAGCCAAGCCTGCAGCACCAGCCGGCTGAGCTTGAAGTTCTCTGCAACAATACAGCGTGGCAACAGCAGGTGGCGGCAGCAGGCAGTTGGCTGACAGCGAGTGACTAGCGGGCTGCAGTCAGGCCGGCAGCACCAGCCTGTTGAACTGGGAGTTCTCTGTGTATAGTAAGAAAAAATAGCGCAATCACAGCAAGCTGCGGCAGCAGAAGTTGATCAGCAGGGTGCCACCGCCCGGCTGACCCCCAGGTTCTCTGAGAACGGAGCATGAACAGGGCATGCTAACAGCAGTTGGAGGCAGCAGGCAGCACAATATACTTGCGAGGCAGGTTCAATCAAATCAAGAAGTTCACTTGACAAATGATGCCATTACTTTCCCTTCGTACCTGTGTACACCAGGTCTGTGTACTTAAAGATGGCCTTGCTGGGCGCCACCGTTATGACAAGGGCCGCCAGGTCAAGGATGAGCAGGCTGAAGAGCAGCGCAGTCACCAGGTAGCAAACCACGCAGTACGCCACAAAGATCAACCCTGCACGGCAGCAGCAGCAGCAGCAGCAGCAGCAGCAGCAGCAGCAGCAGCACATAAACAGGTCCAGGATGAGCAGGCTGAAGAGCAGCGCACTGACAAGGTAGCACACCACGCAGTATGCCACAAAGATCAGCCCTGCACGGCAGCAGCAGCAGCAGCACATACAGGCCCGGGATGAGCAGGCTAAACAGCAGCACAGTGACCAGGTAGCACACCACGCAGTACGCCACAAAGATCAACCCTGCGCGGCAGCAGCAGCATACACCAAGTGGACATGTTGGTGAGCCCAGGCATGTGAGAGCCCAGGCGGGTGAAATCCGGGTGTCAACAACCAGCAGCAAAATGCCACAAAGCACAGCCGCCTCACATCCTGGTTCAGCTGCATTGAAGCTGCTGCTACTGCTGCTGGCTGCGAAGACAGGAACTGGCTGCACGTATTAGCATTGAAAGGTGACCCCGTACACATAACCTGTCCGCCGGGCTGCTGCTGCTGCTGTGCTGCAAATCTGACGCTGCGATCAGCGCATAGACAAGGCAGCGGGTACTGAAATCCGCCAAGCTGAGGCAAAGTGCGCACCTGACGCTGCGATCAGCACGTACGCGATGAAGCCTATGCTGATCACAAACAGCCCAAGCACGCCCTGCGGGATAGGCGTCAGGCTCTCAAAAGGGTTCAGCGTGAGGATAAAACCGCAGGCCTGGCTGGCGGCCTGCAGCCAGCCCTGCCGTATGATCAGCAGCAGCGACATGAACACATGGGGCCCCACTGTGAAGCCTGTAGCAACTCCTGCAAACACCAGGTGCTGCTGGCTGTACAGTTCCTGCAAGCAGGCCAGCAGGCAGGCAGGCAAAAAGGAGGCAATGAACATGCAGAGAAGCAGCAGACAGAGGCGGGATGTGAAAACGTGGGCGGGACAAGCACAGCGCATATGCATGGTGGGCAGTCGCTGCCTGTGCAGCTACAGCTGTCTTTGTAGTGACTGCAGAAGAGTGCGTGCTGCTGCTGCTGCTGCTGAAAGCTGCTGGTCTTCTGCATGGTGGTGCTTGCACAGTGTCTGTCCACACGCAAATGTCTCAACTGGCAGTGAGCATGTTTGCTGCAGTTCCAACTGCTCTGGTGCATGCAGGCTGTGGTTCTGCAACGACTGCTTGCAGCAGCACTGCTGCAGTGGGCCGCTGTGGTTACCGCCTGTACCGCAACCAGGACCACAGGTGCCAGGCTGCTGTAGGTGCCGCGTACACCTACAAAAGGGGCCCCAAGCTGCCTAGGTGCCAGGCTGCATATGCACATCTGCACGGTCATTGCAGGCTGCTGCTGCTGCTGCTGCTGCTGCTGCTGCTGTGAGATGACTTGGCCACCTCGAACGCGCTGCTTGGCACTGCTGCGATTGCTGCTGACCTTCATGAGCAGCGCGTCTGCTACAATTGCCCAGTAGAATATGAGCAGCCTCAGCAGGTCCAAACAGTAGACCCCTGGCCCTGACTGGCTGGTTGCCCTCGCAGCCTGCAGGACACGAGGAATATATACATCATATTTGCGGCACATGCTACACACAGGTGGATGGGCGCACTTGCCATGCGCTGCTGCTCAGAGCGCAACTCTCTGCTACCTGGCATCACCCTGTCAACTGCTGCTGAGAAAGCCGAGGATATCAAGCTGCTGTGCTGATGTATGTGTAGCTGTGTATGCTGTCAGGGCATCCCGATGCAACAGCAACAGCAGCAGCAGCAGCAGTATGTGCTGTTGACGAGCAACCACGTGATGCCCAGCAGCTGTCCTTGGTGAATTTCGACTTACAGCGACAGCAACGTCCTCCTCAGACTTGCTTGAGCCTGCTTCAGCATCTGACCCTGCCACCAGGCCCTGCTCCACATCCCCCTCATGCACAGCTGCATCTCCCTGGCCTGCTGCTGCTCCTGTGTCTGAGTGGATTTCGTCGCTCTCGAGCAACGGAACGAGGAGTTCAGTGGCCTCTCCCTGCAGGTGAGTTGAGCACGCTAGGCTGAGCTCGAAAGCCTGTAAGGAACGCACTGCACAGGACCACAGCAGGGCAAGTTGCGGAAGTACCTGCAGTCCGGCAGGCCCTGCCGATCCAAATGCTGACCCCGCGCTCATGCGTGGAAACCACCAGCTCAGCAGCACATCTGCACGGAACCAGGCTTTCGTGCAGGTCACTGCTTAGTACTCGGGCCCGTGTCCTCTGGGCAGGCGTGTTTCCATTTAAGACTTTTAGAAGAGAACGATCGAAGCAAACATAGCTACATGCGGTGTTGTTCTGGTGGAATCAAACTGGAGTCCGAAGCCCTTGTAACAGTTGTTTAGGCAGCGGGCTGTGCAGAACAGCAGCACACGCATTTACCCGTTCACTGGCTGTACACAGTCACCTTTTTACCTGCTACACCCTTCTTCTGTGCTTGCAAGTTCACAAACCAGCAAAAAGTGAGCTTGGCATCAGGCCATGTCAGGCAGCGCTGCTGCTGTTGGTGCTGTTGCTCAACCTCAGCTTTTGTGTGGCAGCAGCAATGCACTGACTATTTCACATGTTTTGCCAATGCAGTGGCGACCGAGAGGAGCTACATCATGATCAAGGCAAGTAGCTGGCATCAAACAAGGATGCAGTGGGTGCTGATATGCCTCCAGCTTGGCAATGCAGCCAACACGTCGCCATATCAGTATGTATCTTGTATCCAGCAGTTGCACGTCTATGTCTCGTTTGGCTGGTGGGCGGGTCGGTTGAAGCATCCAGGCGTCTACCTCCTCTGGCAGCTTTTTTCAATCACATTGGACGATAGACGCATAAACTGCTTCTAAGCTGTCGTTTACTGCTTCTGTCCTCGCAGCCTGACGGCGTGCAGCGTGGCCTGGTTGGCGAGGTCATCAAGCGCTTCGAGCAGCGTGGCTACAAGCTGGTTGGCCTGAAGATGCTCAACGTGGAGCGCTCTCTGGCAGAGAAGCATTACGCTGATCTGTCTGAGAAGCCTTTCTTCGGTGCCCTGGTGGACTACATCTGCAGTGGCCCAGTGGTGGCTATGGTGCGTTGGCAGTTCTTCTGCTTGGCAGCAGCAGCAGCAGCAGCTGTCCTGCTGCTGGTGCTTGTGCTGTAAGGATCTTCTGCATGTTCGTAGCCTGCAGCTTATGTTTGATTTGCTGTTCACCTCAGCAATTGACTGGGCAGTGTGCTGCAGAGCAGTGGGAACGCATGTGCAGGCAGCTTGCATGTTCAATCATCTGATGTTGCTGCGACAGGCTTTGCATCAGCCTCACTGCACTCTCCACCTCACTAACAGCCCTGTGTATCGGCAGCAGCACAGCAGCATGGCGTGAGCAGTGGGTTTACACCTGGATGCTGCCAGCTTGGCCCAGTTTGCGCAGCACCTGTACTGCTGTTCTTGACGCTGGCTCCCCCTCACACACACCCCTACCTCCCTGCCGTCCAGCGCACACACCATTGCCTCTGCTTACTCACTTCGCTGCTGTGCATTTGTGCTGCTAGGTCTGGGAGGGCAGGAACATTGTGCTGACTGGCCGCAAGATGATTGGCGCCACCAACCCACAGGCCAGCGAGCCAGGCACCATCCGTGGTGACTATGCCATTGAGGTGCGCTACAGCTGCTGCGACACAAATCAGGACCTGACCAGTGCCTAGTTCTGTCAGTACTTGTGGATACTGCCAAGGTTCACTCCGCAGCAGCAAAAGTAATAGCAGTAGCAGGGTGTGACGCTGCATGCACCTCAGGCACACTGCCATGTTTGTCACTCAGGAGGCAATGCTGGCGTGGCCTGGTTGTTGTGATGGGTTCTACAGCAGCTGCTGACGCATTGAGCTGTGGTGGCTCTGCTTGCTCTGCTTGTTTGCTGCAGGTGGGGCGCAACGTGATTCACGGCAGCGACAGCGTGGAGAACGCACAGAAGGAGATTGCCCTGTGGTTCGGTGGTGAGTGCCGATGCTGGGGTGTGGTAGTGACTTCCCCTGGATGTGCAGCAACCCCACAGCAATGATGCAAATCAAAGCAATGCTTGCAGGACAGGTTACGAGCCTGGTAGTAGGGGTATTATGCCTGCTTTTACAGACTGTCGTAGTGTTTCGCTGTAGTGTTGCTGCCGGGTGTATCCTTGCAGGCACATATTCAGGCGTGCTTGCTCAGCATCTTCTTGTTGTGTATCTGCTGTTGCTGCTGCAGAGAACCTGGCTGAGTGGACCCCCGCAGCCAAGCCCTGGATCTACGAGTAAATGCCCTCTTCACAGCTGCCGCTTGATGGGTGTTCGGAGCAGCAGCACATCGTCTGGTTTGGCGCGCCAGGGCAGCAGTGGCTGCTGCAGCAGCAGTAGTTGCTGTTCACATGTCAACTTGATTGGTGGGGTCATTGGTGGCTTACACCCAGGCACGGCATCGGCACTGTCCTGCAAAGAGCAGTGTAGCAACTGGGCGTCGTAAGCAGATGGTGTGTGAGCTGTTTTGTGGAGTTTCTTGGTGTTCCTGTAATTGCCGCTGGACACACTTTGTTCAAACGTTCACATGCACGCACTCTCTTCGATGTTGATTAGTGCAGCAGTGCTATTCCGACTTCTAGTCTGGGATGTACCGCATCATGTTTTGTACTTTAAGCTGCTCCAGCAGCATTTGGAAGAACTAGGGTTTGGCATCGATGCGTTTTGGGGTTTAGAACCACCCCGACAGCTCGGGTGAGCTGCAGCCATCAGACAACGCAATGGCGTCGGGTTTCTAACACTTCTATGGTGCTTGTCAGCTGTAAACCTGTCAACCCTTGAGAAGCTCGGCGACAAACTTTGCACCAGCTGGGCCGCCGAGTACGCTCTCCTCAAGAATCAATTCTTTACTTTTCTTTGATAGCTATCAACAGGTAGGCATCCGTTTCAGGTGAACCCATGCTTCGCATCGATTTTGGCGCGCCACTGCATCCCGCTCGTTGTGCCACAGCACAGGTAGCCCACAGGCTGAGCTAAAGCAGACTAAGTTTACAGTATTTGTGTCGTTTGAGCACTTCAAGAGTTGTGTATGTGCCGTGGTGCACACTGATGTGATCTGCTGCTGAAGACAGCACCAGCACTGCTGTGCAACACTGCTGTGCAGGTCTGCTCTGCTGCGGACTGGGCCATCAGCAACAGCCTGTTTCAACAAAAACTGCAACCCACTACTTGTTGCTTCTTCCTGCAGGAGACTGCCTGGTCGGTTTCCTGCTGGCAAGCTTGCTGAAGCAGCAGCTGCCAGACAGAGCCAGAGGCGCACTTGCGCTACCTCGTACTGCCCACCCTGCACCGTCCAATCACCTACAGAAATCGTTCAACACACCAGAGAGCATCATGGACAACTGTACCCTCCCAGACTTCCTGCCTGGGAGCACCAATGGCGATGGCAGGCGCCGTTACGCGCTGCAAGAGATGATGTGCATGCGCACCACATGTCTTGGCAAGCCAAGTGGCATGCAGGACTATGCTAGAGATGGCAGCCTGCTGCAGTGCAGCTTGCTGGCTGACAGGTCAAACCCTTGCAGCTGGGAGCAACTGGCAGGGTCGCTGCAGGTGAGGGTCCTGCAAGGCATGTTGTACCTGCAGGCACTGAGCAGAGGGCAGGTTGATGGAGATTTACACATCAATATCAAAGCCATCACATGCAGGCTGTGCATGATACGGTACAGGGACAGCCAGCACAGTTGAACCCATCGTTTTCTACCTATCCTGCAAGTTCTGGTAGCGGGCTCACCTCCTTCTGCATCCAAGCATGGCATGTACAGCTTCTGTTCACTATCATTAGCATCCGTGCACACTTCATGAAATGCTTACCTTACATCTGTTGCAAACAACGCTTGCAGGATGCAATGTCATCCAGCGATCCATACGCAGATGGCCCGACCTCACCACCCCGCGGCAGGCCAACCGGCATCAGCAGCAGCCCATCCTGGCGTAACCCAGACAAGCGCAGCCCAGACAAGAAGTCGCGCCTGCAGCACAGCAGCAGCGCACACGACGGTTTCTATGATGATGCCGCCTCTCCTGCAGGACCTAGCTCTCCCTCCAGCAGGGCCGACAGCCCCATGAAGCTTGTCGTGCGCGCCTTACCAACCTCAACCACAAGTGCCAGCAGCCTCGGCAACAACCGCATCAGCGATGGCGCCTATGACAGCCGCACCAGCGCAGACAATGACCCTGTGCAACAGCAGCCGCTGCGCGACATGCTGGCAGTATCTCTGGCTACCAGCAAGCAGCAGAAGCGGCAGTGCTCCAAGCCTTCCTCCACCACTCTGCCCTCCTCTCCTCACGCCAGCCCCTCACCCTCATCACACATGCGGGGAACCTTTGCACCTTCGCCAAACACCAGCCCTGCTCGAGTGGCTGCACCAGCAGCATTGGCAGGCTTCATTCCTGCAAGTCCTGCAAGGGCAGAGCCACTGCCGCTTGATGTGCAGGACAACATCCTGGAGCTGGTCTCCCTGCTGGGCAGCGCTGACCCCAGCACAACTGCACAGGCAGCGGAGCAGCTGGCAGTGCTGGCCTTCACTGGTGCAGCCCACCCAGGCTTCATCATGGCTGCAGGAGCTGTAGAGCCCCTGGCCAAGATGCTGCGTGGAGCAGCAAGTGACGAGCAGCAGCAGGGTGCAGCCGCAGCGCTGTGGGGCCTTGCCAGGGGCAGCTCTGCGCACCAGGCCATCATCATCGACAGCAATGCTGTGCCAAGGTGAGTGTGTGTGGTGTGCTTGCAGGAAAGCTTTGATATAGAGAAGGCTGCACATGCTGCGTGTGCTGAGTTGGCACAGCATATATTTCGGGTGCATCATTGTGTTGCGGTCCACCGCACCACTGCAGCAGCACCATGAAGCTTGTAGACGTTGTGCGGCATGCTGTTTTTCTTGGCTGCAGGCTGACACGCATGCTGGGCTCCTCATCAAGCACCCTAGTCTACACAGCACTCAGTGCGCTCAACGAGCTGGCGGGCCCACCTGGCGCCAACCAGCAGCGCCAGCAGGTGTTTGCAGATGCTGGTGCTGTGCAGATGCTGTGCACGTGCCTCAAGGCCCAAGCAGCGCAGGGCTCCATCAAGACACAGCAGGTGGGTGGTGACTGCTTGAAGTGAATACATCTTGGAAGCTAAGCATGCCTGTTCAGCAGGGCACAGTCATGCTGTTTCAGCTGCTTGCAGTCATGGCAGTTGCTAAACTGTGGATGCTTGGTCATGCTCTGCAGGTGGCTGCTGAGGTGCTGCTTGCATTGGCAGTGGGCAACTATGAGAACCAGGTGCGAATTGAGGCACGGCTACATGTAAGGCCTGTTGCACAAGTTGCTGGTACCATGCATGTGCACAGTTAACAGTGCATACCAGCAGCAGTGGCAGCTGTTTGCTCACCCAGAGGTCCACCACGGCACAGGCTTCAGGGCTGCCGATGTGCTGCACTGCTACTGCAGGCATGTGCTGCCCTGCAACTAACTCAGCTGAATCTTCCTGCAGCACTGCACAGTCTCTTAGGCACAGCTTGTCTTGACAAACATAACACAACCAAATTGCTGGCTGGTTGCTCACCTCCGGCCCCCATGTTCCTGCGCTCTTTGAACATTGCAAACCGCAACCCTCGCAGGCCATCATTGTCAAGCAGCGTGCAGTGGAGGCGTTGGTGGAGATGCTGGACCTGCAGGACTACCCAGCAGCAGCGCCACAGGCAGTGGCTGTGCACTTGCTGCTGGAGCTGGTTGTCGGTCACCATGCAGGCAACACAGCAGCAATGTTTGCAGCAGGTATGGGCTACGTGGTTTTTGAAACGACAACGCCTCTTGCAAAGTGCAGCACATGCAACCGTATTTCCAGGTGTAGCCTGCTGTCGGCAGCGCAGTGCATGACGTCCCTCTGACATGCACAACCAGGTCACGGTGGAGCACACAGCAAGGACAGCGTGTCATAATCTATTGTTGACAGCCCTTGCAAGCTGAGCTTGAGTACTTGCTCTTGTGGCCGCTGCGCTGCTCTGCAGGCGCCCTTCCAAGGCTGGAGGCACTGCTGCACCCAGGCGCCGGCTTCCACAGGCACAGTGAGGAGGGAAATGCAGTGTCCAAGGTGATTGGGAAGCTGTATGCTTGGCAGAGGCAGCAGAAGCAGGCGGCAATGAGCGCAATCATGGCGAAGGAGGCGGCGCTGCTGCAGCAGCTGCAGCAGAGCCAGGCAGGGCAGGTGGGTCAGCAGCTGGGCCGTGGTGGCAGCCTGCCGCTGACAGTTGCCAGGCCATTGTCATCTGGCTCGGTTGGCAACACTGGCTGGTAGGGGGGCCCCAATCACAAGGCAGTGGTAGCATGCACTGGCTTGCAAGCTGTGGGCTGGCAGATAGTCAACAGCAGGCTGCATGCAGTAAAACTGCTGGTGTCTGCGTGGGATTCACGTCCATCGTCTTGACAACAGCAGACAGGTGCATCACGAGTCAAGCTGCCAGGCAGCCACCTGGTTTTGTGGTCATTGCTGGAAGGGAGCGCTGTCCACATGCAACAGCAACAGCGCACAATGAGCCCAGGCTGCCACTGACAGGAGCAATAGCTTGAGACAGTGTCACTAGCTCGGCTAAGCCGGCGGCCTGCTGTGCAGCAAGGCATCAGCAGTGCACTGGAGCAGCCACGATCGCAGTGTATCTAGTGGGGGAAGTGAAAGTCCTGATGTGCAGTGTTGTGTCTGGTGCGGGTGGTGTTCTGTTGTGTGCGCACTGTTGTGATCAAGTTTCATTTATTGCTGGTGTGCTGAAGTACATCTTGCCCTGTGATCTGGATATCCTTCTGCAGATAAGCACAGTGTTGTCCAGTGTTGTTATCGTCAAGTGGTTACGTGATCAGGGGCTGCCAGAGGTTGGCATATGGTCTCCGGGCATTTCATTCCATGTGGTGGGTGCTGTGGTGTGCGCAGATTTGCTTTTGTCAGCTTAGGGCATCCAATAAACGCAATTAACAATAACTTGTGTGTGGTTGTGGACCTGCGTGCAGGGCGCAGTACAGAAGCCTCTGGCAGCAAAACCAGAGCCCAGCAACAGCGTAAAGCATCAGCAGGCTGAACACTGTAGTTCACCTTACTTTGTCACTTTAAACTGAGTTTTAAACTACTTTATTGGGGACCAACTCAAGCAAGCCTTGACACTCATGTTCATCAGGTCCATCATCCCGTACTGCTGCAGCACATGACCGGGCCTGCCGAGCATGTCCGCCACTGCAACCGCAGCCACCACGCGGAATGACAGCCTAAATGTACTCATTTGATGCGTTTTAAAGAAATTTCATGTGTTAAAGCACTAAGCAAGGCTGTTTGATCTTCTCCGCCAAACCTTGGGCAGCTGTGACGCACGCTCTCCTAGCCCAGCTGGCCCAAGGGACCACCTTGGCTCAACCAAAGATAACAGAGATATCGGTGGCTTGGCTCGACTTGGTTGGTTTACTTTTAATGTGTTATTTTTGAATCGTAAGACACGTATCAAGCCGTGCTCGGCGACAGCTGTGAGGGCAAAGCAAGTCGAACATCCATGCAACAACAGTGCCATCGCTCCTTTCACACATTACAGCTCTAAACACAAGTTTGAACGTTTCACAAGGGACAGCCTGATAGATCAGGTGGTGTGGCCATATGTAAGGCCACATACAACCCGACAACGGCGTTGTGGCCGTGCAGCAGCCCGGACTCTGTAGATCTGCACACATGGACAGCAATGCAAGTTCTGTTTCGGTATCTAGCGCTCAGGCGTACGTGGACAGCTTGGCAGCTGCGTTCAACTCTGCCTCCATGATGTCTACAGCTGGCTACACAGGAATGTCGTCTGCCATACCAGTGTGCCTGCCGCCAACTTCTGGAGACATTCTTGAAGCAAGTGACTCGCAGCTTGCCCCACATACGCCTGCGGCCGAAGGGCTTGACCTAACGGAAGCAGCAGTAGCAGCAGCTGCAGCTGCGGCGGCAGCAGCAGCACCAACAGCAGTGGCACCTGCAGAAGCGCATGCAGCAGCAGCGGGCGCTCTGCCCTCTGCAGAAAGCTTGGATGCAGCGGGGATAGCAGCAGTGGCAGCAGCAAGCAACCCGGTGGCAGCTGGCCCCATGGCACCTGGTGCAGCAGCCTTCGGCACCATGCCAACAGTAGTGCCAGCAGTGGCCATCACACCAGCAGCAGCTGCAGCAGCAACAGCAGCAGCGCTGGCACCTGGTGCAGCCGTGGTGCCAGCAGTACCTGTGGTGCAGCCTGCAGTAGTGGCAGCACCAGTTGTGCCAACAGCACTCACAGCTGCTACAGATCCTGCAAGTGTGCTGGCTGCAAATGCAGCAGCAATAAATGCTGCTGCTTCAGCTGCAGTCGCCAACCCATCCAGCATGAGTGCAGCTAACGCTGCTGCGCTGAAAGCTGCCGCGGTGAATGCAGCAGCAGCAGCTGTGGCTGCAGATCCCACTAGCATGGCAGCGCTGAATGCAATGAATGTGGCAGCGATGAATGCAGCAACTGCCAGCACCACAAGCGCGGCTGCTGCTGATGCAGCAGCAGCAGCAGCGGTGAATGCAGCTGCAGCGAGCGCTGCGGCAGGCAACCCTGCAAGTGCTGTGGCTGCAAATGCTGCAGCAGCAATGCAGGCGGCAGCAGTGAGCGCAGCAGCAAAACAGCCCACCAGCATGAGTCCTGCTGAGGTAGCAGCAGTGAATGCAGCAGTCATGAGCGCAGCAGCAGCAGCCAACCCCACAAGTGTAGCTGCTGCTAACAGCGCTGCCAGCACAGCTGCCCTACAAGCAGCAGCAGCAGCAGCAGCCAACCCGGCCAGCATGACGGCTGCAAATGCAGCGGCACTGAATGCCGCGGCAGCAGCAGCAGCTAGCCCGGCCAGCAGGACAGCTGCTAATGTTGCTGCCATCAATGCAGCAGCAATGAGCGCCGCTGCCGCATCCAACCCGGCGAGCATTGCCGGTTCTGCAAATATCACTGCTGCCAATGCAGCAGCAATGAATGCAGCCACGGCAGCTGCCAACGCGCCAAACAGCATGGCGGCACTCAACTCGGCAGCAAATGCATCTCTGCTGATGGCTGCAGGGCTGTCGACAGCTACAGCATTGATGCCAACTGGCGCCACACCAGCACAGATCGCTGCAGGCATGGCGTCAGTGCAGGCCGTGCCTGTTATTGTGTCACAGCCCAACAGCCTTGCGGGGACCACAGCAGGCAGCATTATAGGCACAGCAGCAGGCAGCTGCGCAGCAAGCAGTGCTGTGAACAGCGAGCTCAGCAAGCGCTTTGCAGCGGCCGGGCTGACTGCAGGCGGCATGCCTGTTATTTCTGCAGGAATGCCTGTTATTTCTGCAGGGATGGCATCACCTCCTGGAGGACTGAGCAGCAGCAGCCTGGCCGCAGCAGCGGCAGCAGCAGGCATGGGGGCGGGTGTTGTGCCGCAGCTTCCTGCAAGCACCTTTGCAGGAATTCCCGGCTTTTCAGAGAGCCAGCTGTCGCTGGCCAGTTTAAATAATTTGAAATCGGCGAGTGTGGCGAGCAGCGTGCTGTCCGCGGCACCTGGCCTGGCGCAGCAGCCCTTCAGCAACATGAGCACCATCAGCAACATGAGCATGGTGGATCCAAGCTTTGGCAGCAGCCCTGCGAGTGCTGCTGCTGCTGCAGCAGCCATGGCAGCGGCTGCTGCTGCTGCATCGCCCATGGCTTCCACAGCTGCCAGCGGCAAAAAGGTGAGCGCTGCGGCAGGTGTTCAGCTCTTACCCTCTCACCGAAACCATATGTGTCGCAGTGCACACACACTGTGTTTGCCCTCAGCTGCTGCTGATGCTGATGCTCCGCAGGCTGCTGCCGCAGGTGCGCGTGCTGCTCAGCGCTGGAAATGAGTATGAAGAGCTGTTCATAGCAGCGTGTGACACGCCACCTTTAAAAAACTGCTGCTGGTGCTCTGGCTGCTGCTGCCGCAGGTGCGTGTGCTGCTCAGCAGTGGGGGTGGTGAGTACGAGGAGCTCCCAATGACCCGCGAGGGCCCCACACGGAGCTTGAACTCCAAATGCCTGGCTGCTCTGCCTCACCACTTGCTGCTGCCGCTGCTGCTGCCGCCGCCTTCTGCTGCTGCTGCTGCTGCTGCTGCTGCTGCTACTGATGCTGATGCCCTGCCTGCTGCCACCACAGGTGCGCGTGCTGCTCAGCAGTGGGGGTGAGTATGAGGAGCTGCCAATGACCAGTGAGGGCAGCACCCCCTAACTCTGCACTGCGTCTCTGCTGCCGCTGCCGCTGCTGCTGCTGCTGCTGCTCTGCCTCACCTGCTGCTGCTGTCGCAGGTGCGCGTGCTGCTGAGTTCAGGCGGTGAGTACGAGGAGCTGCCAATGACCAGTGAGGGCAGCACCTAACCCCCAACTGCTGCTGCCGCTTCCGCTGCTGCTGCTGCTGCTGCTCTGCCTCACCTGCTGCTGCTACTGCAGGTGCGCGTGCTGCTGAGTTCAGGCGGTGAGTACGAGGAGCTCCCAATCACCAGCGAAGGCACCACCTCCAGTCCTTCCCAGCCCTGAGCTGTCTCTGCTACTGTTCTGTCCTGCTGCTTTTGTGCCGCAGGTGCGCGTGCTGCTCAGCAGTGGGGGTGAATATGAGGAGCTGCCAATGACCAGTGAGGGCAGCAACAGCACCACGGGCGGCGGCGGCGGCGGCCGCAGCATGCGCTGGCGCTACGTGGGCGGGGAGACGCGGCTAGTGGGGCTGAGCCGCACCCAGAGCTTCTCAGGTTTCCTGCAGCAGCTGGCAAAGGCCACCAGCGCAGTCTGGGACGAGGTGAGGCGCTGTGTAGTGGAGCCTTTGTTGTGTATATGTGCTTCAAAATCGATGCAGTTTGGATGTATCAGCAGCTACAGCTGCCTCCTGCAGCCGGTCAGCAAAAGAAGGGCATTGGCGCAACATGGGGTGAGGCGAGGCGTTCGTCAAAGCTTGTCAAACGTGTTGTTATGTAGCTATTGAGTGATGCGGCTTGTGGGCCTGAGCCGCACCCAGAGCTTCTCAGCTTTCCTGCAGCAGCTGGCTAAGGCCACCAGCGCAGGGTGGGATGAGGTGCAGCACATTGATGAAGTTTACGTGTTGTGTATCATTCCTACGAAAATGATTATTTCTTGTGATGTAGCAGCAGCTACAGCTGCCTCCTGCAGTAGGTCAGCAAGAACAGGTCATCAGCGCAACATGGGGTGAGGCGGCATTGGTCACAGGTGGTCAAACGTGTTGTTATGTAGCTGCCCGAGTGACAAGGCTTGTGGGGCTGAGCCGCACCCAGAGCTTCTCAGCTTTCCTGCAGCAGCTGGCCAAGGCCACCAGCGCAGTGTGGGACAAGGTGCGGCACTGTGCTGTGTTGTATGGGGTTTGTTCATGTTTTGGTTTGGTGCTGCCAGCTACAGCTGCTTCCTGCAGCAGCTGGCCAAAGCCACCAGCGCAGTGCGGGACGAGGTACGGCGCTTGGTACGGCGCTGTGTTGTGTTTCTTCGGGTTCGTTTAGGTCTTTATCTCTGCTGTCAGGTACAGCTGCTTCTTGCAGCAGCTGGCCAAGGCCACCAGTGCAGTCTGGGACGATGTGGGGCCAGGTTTGTGTATGTATGTCTTGTGTACACCCTTGCTGCCCGTCTGTTGTTGCTCAAATGTGACAACAGTGGCTGCATTTACCTGCCCTGGAGTTGCAATGAGCAATCCCTCAGTTGATATACTATGCATCCTGCTGTCGCCGCCGCCGCTGCTGCTGCTGGCGCTTCCTACAAATGCAGAGCTGCCGCATCACGTATGACCTGCCGGGCCCTGATGGCGACAGCGGAGTGCTGGTAGACTTGATCGATGATGAGGACCTGGACATGATGTGGGAGGAGTTTGACTCCTACGCGGTGAGGCGCTTGTTACAGGCACTGTTATAACACTGTTATAAATGTTGTGTGGAAGACAGTGTGTGGTTGCGGTGGTGGTGCCGTTCAGCTGTGCTGGTGGACTTGATTGATGGTGAGGACCTGGACATGATGTGGGAGGAGTTTGACTCGTATGCGGTGAGGCAACTTCTGACCACCTCAGTTACATTATCACCTGGTTCTGCTTTTCACCACCTGTACCACTCTGCAAATCGCCAACCTGCGGCCAGGCTTCTGGCAACTTCATCTGCAAGGCATTGCTTTGGGATCGTCTGCACCTGTTTGTGCTGCGGAGCATCAATGTTGATGCCAGGACCCACATGTAACTACCTTCTCTTGGTGTCAAGAGGATTGGTAACTGACTACAGCTGTGTCACTTTCCTGTTCCTCTGCAGAGCCTGCGGCCAGGCTTCCGGCTGCACCTGTATGCGCAGCTGGGCAGCGACATCATCATGAATAACATCATAACGCATAACACAAAACCCTGTGTTGTGCCGTGTCCTTGCAGAGCCTGCGGCCAGGGTTCAGGCTGCACCTGTATGCGCAGCTGGGCAGCAACATCATAAATTCGTATTCAACATGATAAAAATCAGAACGTGTTGTGCTGTGCCCTTGCAGAGCCTGCGGCCGGGGTTCAAGCTGCACCTGTATGCGCAGCTGGGCAGCAAGCGCGGCAGCACTGGTGGCAGCAGCAGCACCTGCCCCAGTGGTGACAGCCACGTGATCAAGGTGGGGTGGGGTTTAGAGTCGAAACGGCTGTGCCCCTGTGTGAGATAGCAGGAAGCTGCTTTGTGTGCGAGGTGTTCTGAGGTGGCAGCAGCAACACCTGCCCCAGCGGCGACAGCCATGTGATTAAAGGATAAGGAAAGAAGACTCTTAGTGTGGTGCGGATGGTTTGAGAGCTATATTGTGAGCTTGGTACACAAAACTGTGTGTGGCTACTCAGCAGCTGACTCCTGCTGTACTGCTGTTGGAAGCGGCAGCAGCACAGGCCTTGCAAACAAAGGAGGCCGTTGTGCAGTAGGAGCTGCTCGCCTGTCTGGCGTGGCGCTTGCTTTTGTAGAGGGCCTTGCAGGTGCACCGCAATGCATGGAACACGGCACTGCACTGCTCACCTAGTGGGTCTCGCATACAGCTTCGTAGTTGAACTCACAGCGTGCTGCTCCCCGTGTTCTGTTTGCTTGCAGGAGCCTGGCAGTTCCGAGGCAGCACTGAGCAGCAGCAACCCTCAGGCTGCAGCGCCTGCAGGACCTCCCTCCGAAACAACAGCAGCAGCAGCCGCCGCAGCAGCAGCGTTCGGTAACAGCAGCACAAGCACGGCTCCTGGCAGCAGCAGCAGCAATGTGCAGCTCACAAGCAGCGAGTATGACGACTTGGTTGCTGACGTGGTGACAAACTCATCTGAGGGCAGTACACAGCTCAAGCTGGCTGACCTGGAGGCAAAGCTGGAGATCATCAGCCCTGAGGACCTGACGGTGAGTTTCACCAGAGTTTGACTGACGTCTGACCAAAGTTTGACTGGAGAGATCAAGGCAAACCATCACTTGTTTTGGTTGTCTGCCGCAAGGCGCCAGTGTTGCAGCAGGTCGCCCGTCTAGCAGTGCATGCTTGACTGTGTATTTGGCTGTTTTAGAATAACTCCGCTCAAATTGCAGTTGTACTGCTCCAGCCTGAGCGCGCGCTGGCCAACATAAGCTATTTGTTTTACACAAGCGCAGCCAAGTGTTACTGTACTGCTGTGCCGCATTGCACTGCTGCATTGATGTACTGCAGCCGGTGCGGGTGCTGGGTACTGGCGGCTTTGGCGAGGTGTACCTGTGCCGCTGTACTGCCGTGCCTAACCTTGTACTGCTGTACTGCTTCTATTTTGTACCGCAGCCGGTGCGGCTGCTGGGTACTGGCAGATTTGGCGAGGTGTACATGTGCCGATGTACTGCCGATGTACTGCTATGCCTCACTTTGTACTGTTGCACTGCTTCATTTCTGTACTGCAGCCGGTGCGGCTGCTGGGTACTGGCGGCTTTGGTGAGGTGTACCTGTGCCTAATCTGTACTGTTGTACTGCTTTGCCGCCCTGTAATGCTTCTATTTTGTGCTGCAGCCGGTGCGGCTGCTGGGCACTGGAGGCTTTGGCGAGGTGTACCTGTGCCGCTGGCACTCGTGTGATGTGGCGGTCAAGTGCCTCAACCCGAATCTACTGGTGCCCGATGGCGGCATGGGCAGCATCAGCAAGGTGCAGAAAACCTGTTTCACAACACCAACTTCAGTGTTTTTTGCATAAAATTAAGCATTGCCAGCACGACAACAGCTAGTCACGACTGCTTTGGTTTGCGTTGGAACAACGGATCTTTTGGCCTACTGTATTGTGTGTTGCCGCTGGCACTCGTGTGATGTGGCGGTGAAGTGCCTCAACCCCAACCTGCTGGTGCCAGATGGAGGCATGGGCAGCATCAGCAAGGTGGAGGCAGCAACGTTGTGTTTATCAAATCGCTGTTGAGTGCGTCCCCTAAATGTTTGCATTGTTCTCGGTGATTGAACAATCAATGATGGCGTGTCTGCTTTTTGCCCTGCTTGCCTGACAACGTGGGGGAGCTACTCAAGGAGGTTTACATTGCATGCTCTGCTCTTTATGAACCAATGTTATGCTGTTGCTGCTCTGTTCCCTGCTTGTAGGACAACGTGGGTGAGCTGCTCAAGGAGGCGTCCATCCTGGGGAACGTTCGGCACCCCAACGTGGTCTGGTGAGTGTCAGCAGCTGCTGTGCATTGCATGAACCCTGGCGGCTGACACGGCTGCAAGTGCTGTACTAATTAGTGGCGTTTGCCAAAGTGCAGATGACAGCGTGCACTCTGCCTACTCAACGCTGGTTATGGTTGCTTTGTCAGCCATTATTGGTGCGACTACCAACGTGGTCTGGTGATGCAGCTTAACGCAATAGGCTTGAAACAACATGCAGCTGAGCCCGCTGCTGCTGCTGCTGCTGCAGGGTGTATGGGCTGGTGCTGCCGCCGCTTGATGCCGCGCTGGAGGCTGTGCGCAGCCACTTGGGTCCTGGGCAAGGGCTGGACGCAGTGAAGGTGGCAACCAGCATGGCCAACAGGTGAGGGGTGTAGCTTTCGCACACAGTCAAGATGCTGGTAATTCACCAGCAGTTTGTGGAATGAATGCCGCGCTGCCGTGTGTTATGCAACCTATGTTGCCGTGCATTCTCTACGAGCTTGCTGTTGGTGTGTGGGTTTTGATTAGATGCTGCGCTGGAGGCTGTGCGCAGCCACCTGGGCCCGGGGCAGGGGCTGGATGCAGTCAAGGTGGCAACACACATGATCAACAGGTGCGGCAGGCCCTGCATTGCATTATCTTGAAGAACCTGCTTGGTTCAGCGGTCCATGCAGTTGCTGTTGTTAGTGCTGGAGGTGGCGCGCCGCCGATTGGGGTCTGGCCAAGGCCATGAAGCAGTCAGGGTGGCTACAAGCATGGCCGACAGGTGCGGCGCTGTGCTTTCGGGAATCAAGTCAGTTCTGCTGGTTGCACACCATGTCATGCCAGCGGCCGTACACTTGAAATCACGTACCTACATGACACTTGCACCTGCAGGCACCGCGCAGAGGTGGCAGTGAGCCAGATCCGTTCACCGGCCCTCAAACAGCAGCATGTAACAGCTGCCCTGTTTCGGAGTATGTGGCCTGCTGGTCTGCATGTCATGTTATGTTTTGTATCACATGTCCCCGCAGGCACCGCGCGGAGGTGGCAGTGAGCCAGATCAGGCCGCCGGCCCTTGTCACAGAGTACCTGGCCAGTGGCAGTCTGCGTGCAGCCATCACGCGGCGCGCCGACTTCCTGAGCAGGGACAGCGTGAGGATCAAGCTGGCGCTGGATGCTGCACGGGTGAGTGGCCGTGTTTCAAAACATACTGTTGTTAAGCTTAGTAAGATATTGCAGCTATGAACAACAATGACAGTGGGACAGCGTGAGGATCAAGCTGGCGCTGGACGCTGCACGGGTGAGTACTAGTAATGAGTAACAGTACAGTGAGTGTGTGTCAGGACATGTGCTATACTTTGCGTTTCTATTTGAGTACTGAGCATGGGGCAGCATGGGCATCAAAATCAAGGCCGCTGTTACATCAAGTACAGCGATGAGTCCTTGGTGTTGCCACGCTGCTCAAGTGTTCTTGTGCTGCCTCTGCCCCTGCGTCTGCCTCTCTCTCTTTGCTTCCCCTCCTCAGGGCATGGACTACCTGCACTCGAAGCACATCGTGCACTTCGACCTCAAGGTGCGGACTGCGGTGAACCAGCTTCTATGGAAGTAGAGGATTCAAGAGCTTCCACTCCCAGGACTTCTGCTTGCAGGCATAGTGGTGGTGTGTAGGCTTGCTTGGTGCATTTTCAGGGTTGGTTTGCAGTTGAAGGAGCAAAGCAGCCGTGCAACTGGTCTCTGTCAAACATGCATGTGCAGTGGTTGTGCATCGTCGCTGGTGGTAGCATGGTTGTTGATGCACCTGTGCATACTTGGCATGCGGCTAACATGCTGCTGCTGCTGCTGCTGCTGCTGCTGCTGCTGCCGCTGCTATGCAGAGTGCCAACCTGCTGGTGGGCATGCGCGATAAGACGCCCGTGTGCAAGGTGGCCGACATGGGCCTCAGCAAGCAGAAGCAGCAAACCTTCGTCACAGGTGGGCAGAGAGCAGAAGCAGAAGCAGCAGCAGCAAGCAGCAGACCTTGTCGTAGGGTGGAGGCCAGCAGAAGCAGCAGGCTCTTTTTTGCTGTGCTGATATGTGGTGTGCGCTGACGCCTCCTCTTCCTGCTGCTGCTGCTGCTGTTGCTGTTGCTGTTGCTGCTGCTGCTGCTGCTGCTGCTGCTGCTGCTGCTGCTGCTGCTGC
>RWJK01001538.1:0-44512 GCA_004335835.1 Scenedesmus sp. ARA3 | reverse complement strand
CTGCTGCTGCTGCTGCTGCTGCTGCTGCTGCTGCTGCTGCTGCTGCTGCTGCTGCTGCCCTTCGCTGCACTGCGCTGTGCAGGTGTGGCCACGCTGCGCGGGACGCTGCCGTGGATCGCCCCAGAGATCATCCACACGCCCGCCTCCGTCACACAGGTGTGCTGCGCATGACATCAGCTGTGAATGCGAGCCTCCTGGACAGAACATGGCAGGCTGTGGACGCGCGGAGCTTTGGCATCGTGCTGTTCGAGAAGTGGGCTCTGCGCTACTGCTTGAACCAAAACTGCACCGCAGACATCTGTCATTTGTCTCGCCTCTTACGTCCTTGGCGAAAATTATGTCAGGTTCAAGGGTTTAAACATTTTGCATCCCTCCCTGAAATCATTGCAGGCTGTGGATGTGTGGAGCTTTGGCATCGTGCTGTACGAGCTGTGGGCGCTGCGCTGCCGCTTGAACCACCAACTGCACTGCAGACATCTGTTTAGGGCCTGACGCATTGTGGTGCTGACTGCATCGTTGCAGGCCGTGGACGTGTGGAGCTTGGAATCTTGCTGTTTGAGCTGTGTAGCACTGTGCTATCCACTTTCTGCTGACCATCGTCGTCAAACACCTGACTGTCTACAAACCACCGCAGGCCGTGGACGTGTGGAGCTTTGGCATCGTGCTGTACGAGCTGTGGGCGCTGCGTGAGCCTTACGACGGCCTCAACTACCACGCGCTGCTGCACATGATGAGCAGCAGCAAGGAGGCGATGCGCCCGCCGCTTCCAGGTGGGAAACGGTCATTTTGTATTTATGTCATCACGCAATCAATGCACGATCAAGTGCTTGACTTGGTGTGTGCGCTGTGGCTCTTGGCGGGAGTCCTGTATGGCTGTGTGCATGCGAGATACTCGGTGGCATGTCGTACCAGACAGCTGTTGCGTCAACCTCCTGCTGTTCCTGCTGCTGTTCCTGCTGTTCCTGCTGCTGCTGCTGCTGCTGCTGCTGCTGCTGCAGGCTCGCCTGAGTTCGAGGGACATGCAGGGCCTGAGCCAGCCCCTGGCTGGGGTCAGCTCATCAACGACTGCCTGGCAACAGCAGCAGACGACAGGTGGGCCTCCCTGCCCGTGGTGTGTCCCAGAAACGCTGTCTTCATGTTTGTTTCAAGTTGCTCTGTTGCTGTTGCATGGTGTGGTGTGGATTCCAGAAAATTGGCAGAGCTGACGTGCCGTGCAGTGCACCTCTGCTCCATTTGGCTCGCCTGCAGAGCTTAGCATTATGAGCCTGCTACAATGCCTGCTGCGCTCCAACTGCAACAATCATAGTGACCCGTTGCTGCTGGATGCACCGCTGCCCCCGCCCCCTCTGCAGGCCCACGTTCCGAGATGTTGTCAGCCGGCTTGAGAACATGCTGCGCAGCAACCGCATGACCAAGCGCCGCACCGCCAGCGGGCCTGCTGCTGCTGTTGGCACCAGCGGCGCACAGGGAGCAGCGGCAGTGGGGTCACTGGGTGTGTCACATGGTGTAGTGACCTAGGCGGGGTAGAAGCACCAGCAGCTGCTGCTGCTGCTGCTGGCGGCACCAGCGGCGCACAGGGGGCAGTGGCGGCAGGCTCTCTGGACGTGTCACATGGTGTAGTGAACTAGGCGGGATAGCAGCAGCAGCACAACGTAGTCCTTGGGTGGTGAACGTCAGGGTGGCAAGCTGACGGAATGGCAGCAGCCGCAGCTGCAGGTGGATCGCCGGTGTAGCACGGCGTGGTCAACTAGGTAGGCAGCTGCGGCAGCAGCAGCAGCAGCAGCGCAATGCAGTCTTTGAGTGTGCCGCACCTGCTGCAGCGGAATTGCTGGGAGTGTTGCACGGCGTTGTCAGCTAGGCAGGCTGCTGCAGCAGCAGCAGCAGCAGCAGGAGCAGGAGCAGCTGACCTCTTGGGTGCGAGGTATGCTAGCTGGCATTGCTGGATACGGTTGCTATCTGATCGTGGTTGCCAGCTGTTACTTGCAAGTGCCATATGCTCAGCTATGCATGCTGGCCAGCCTTGCTACAGATGCTTACCAGAGCTCAGCTGACAGTGTTGGTGCTTCATCAATGGTGTTGTGTTGGTGTTTGTGTTGTGGTGTTGTGTCGGTGTGTTGTGGCACCGTTCAAGCTTGCTTTTGTTCGTGGCTCCTAACCATTACCCAGCGCTTATGTCGACACACAGCAGCAAGTGGCTGGATGCTGTGGTGTGTTGTGCTGAGTCATGGTGCATGGGGTTGTTTGGCGTGGATTGCTGCAGTCCTGTTTTCAAATGCTAAACCTGCATGTCTGTGACTGGGTGCAAGGGGCTTGCTGTGCCATGGCCAGTTCTGGCTCATGGCATTCACTGCATGCATCAAAGATGTGTTGCCTGTCTGTATCATCGTGTCAGAGCATAGCTGGTCATGCTCTGCCATTGCCTGCAACGTTGTTACATCATGTGCGTGCAGATGTGCAGCGTTGGTGTCATGTGCGTGCAGCATCAAGTGCGTTCAGCTGTGCCGGGTTCAGTGCGCAGCAAGTTGGTGGGAGATCTTGTCTTGCATGAGGAGGGTGTCTTTTCAGCACACTAGTATGGCTGGGTTGAGGATTGTCATCGGTGTGCAGGATCACTTGAATGGTGATGTGTGGTTGCTGCGTTCGCCTGTTGATGGTCGACATGCAGCAGGTCAGTGCGTTGCGTGCTTTGCACTCTTGCGCAGTATCTGTTGCATATGGTTGTGGTTTGTGGTCTGGGTGACAGCACCCACCTACCACCAGCACCCACCTACCATGCACAGTATTACAATTTTTCCTGTGCTGTGGTGGTTGCGTAAAGCAGGTTGAGGTGGCCATTGCATTGAGTCCGCATGCAGGTTGCATGCATCTGTTGTTGCGAGGGCAATGCTGCGTTGTTCGAGCACTTTTGTGACTCACTGCAGCCATGCCATGCCAGTGGGCCACCATTGGTGAAGCACCATTGCTTCCTGCCATCCAGCTGGCACGGCTTTACTTGGTTTCCTGCAGCATACCCAACGGCACGCAGGGGCTTGCGGGGCCCATGTGCGCATTATGTATGCATTTTGTGCACTTTGCCGAAGGCTGCAGTGTCACTCAGACGCTGATCTTGTGTTCTTTGTGACAGCCAAAGGTGCTTATCCATCTGTAGCCCATCTGGGCCCTGCAGGAATTTGAGGAAGCTTGTGAGCTCATCCTCTCTGGCTTTTTCAGACGATACCGAGGCTTATCGGATCTGTTTTCGCCTTTTTTGCGTTACCCAGGGGGCAATAATGCCACTGGCCGACCACATAGCGATTGCATTTGAGCTTCCTCGTGTCTTGGTTGAGGTTCTTACTGCTTTGTTCATGCAGCATGTGTAAGCAGCATGTAGATCTACTGCTCTAGAGCAAGTTCAGCTGTGCTGTTGCAGCTGGTCTTGCACAGGCGCAGCTGCGTCTGTTGTGGGCTTTGCTGTTCGAGAGCCTGTATGGCGAGCATGTACAAGGAGCTCAGGGATCCCTCATGTGTGATGGGTTGACGCTTGGATTTGATGTTGCACAGTGGAAGGTGCTGGGAGCAGGTGCCTGAATCCCGCTTGCTACTTGCGGTGACACTTGCAGAGGAGAGGCCAGCGCTGGTGTTGCTAATGGTGTGCTGCGGCATCGGCATTGCAGCCTCGTAGTAGTAGGCTTTGTGTACATTTGCACCCTCTATATGCACCCTGTGGCCTGTTGTTGTTGCACCAACCGTTGGTTATGGTGCAGCATTGACAACTACTCTACATGGTGCTACTATCAGGTGGGACGTGGCGTTATTGGGTAGAGCTTTGCAGGAATTGCCCTTTTGCATTTGATGTGTGGCGCTGTCAGTCGGCTCAAGGTGCTGAGGTCACAATGCATTGTTGCTACTAGCACTGTGTAGTAGTATTGGCAGAGGCCAGGTATGGCCGCAACACACCATTCTCCAGACACACGTTGACCCTGGGGCAGGCGATACTTGCTGCTGTTTGGGGCATTGTGTGCTGGACGTTTTGTGTTGCGTTACTGTAGTGCTGTTGTTCAAGCCTCAACACATGAAGGCTTGCCTTTTCAGTGGCGCAGGCTGCACCGCAGCTGGCAGGTGGCAGCTGCAGCTGCCTACAGGCAGTGCTGTTCCTTGATGTGCAGTTGAATTTTGGAGTTGAATAGTGCAGCCGCTGCACCACACGGGTATTGATTGAGCAGCCATTTGTCTGTGGGCAAGACATCATTGGTTGAAGGTGTGTAACTGTGCGTTCACCTTGGTCCTTCAGGGTCCAGGAGTCGTGTAAATTGGTGATGTTACATTGCTCATTCACAAGTAAAGCACCAACGCGGCAGCAAGAATACACAGTGCGCACATGCGGCAGTTGCTGACAGCTGCTTGCCCAGTAGCCAACACGCTAATCTGACAAATCGATTCTCTGATCGTGTGGACAGCGGTGCATGGCATGGCGGCTATGCATGCAGATCTGGCACACTTGCCACCAGCAAGGTGGGCATTGACTGCCTCCACAGTTTGTGTGTCCAACGACGGGAGCACGGCCCGCCTTCAAGCCACGACAGGCTCACTGGGCAACCCGGATCCATCAACCTCATAAGGCAGTATAAATCAAGACAGCTGGACGCAGCGCTGGGATAGCCACAGGATGCGCCACGCGCGCAAAGCACCATTCTGCAGCCGCTGCAGAACCCAGCCCTACCCGATGCTACCTGCCCAGTACATCACAGCATGCTACAGCTGCCCACCACAGCTCATACACACACACGGCCAGGCTTGATTAAGTCATGACTGAAGTACGAAGTACGCATCCTGTACTATGACAACCGCGTAAACCCAGTGCACTGTGCAGACCATCAGCCGCAGCCTGCAGTAGAGCGGATGTGCGTGTATCAGCCCACACATGCATGCACAGCTCGTCATTGTGAACTTCAGAACGTGAGTTCACAGTGTGAAACTGTAACACATGAAGTTGCAACCGCAAATTCGTCACCCATGTTCAGCCTGAGCTACTGCCGTGTCTGCTATGGTGGGCCTGAGCTCGCCAGGCAGCTCCTGCTGTGCCTGCAGCCTCCTCAGCCACTCCTCCACAGACATCCACAGCCATCCCATTACGTCCTTTTACATCCTCCCAGCCGTCCCCAGCCCCAACTTACCCAGAGCTACAGAGCGGCCTGGCTAGCCACTCATTCAACGCCAGCATTGCTTGCAGGTGAACTGTTGTGCATTTACCATGCCTAATTCTGTCATAATACAACTCCGCCTGCACTCTTGGGTGGGGCCCTGTGCCCTGCTCGGCTGCGCCTGAGGGCTTTGGCTTGCTTGAAGGCCGGCAGCGTTACCCTGTGGGCAGGGGTTGCAGGAGAGCATGAGTGGTTGAGCAGGGGCGGCAGCACGGGGCAGCAGGAGCAAGGTTGTTGTCAACACCGGGGCGAGTTTGCTACGGCAATGATAACAAGATAGTGATGAAGACAGAGACGTGGTAGCCCTGCTCCCAGGACACACGCAGAATCATCATGCACATCACCAACCAAGACACGAGCAACGACACAAGCAGGCTGGCCCCGAACACTGTTACATGCTCTCTGCATGCATGGCCCCTGAGCACATACCTGGACAGCTGCTCCTGCCGCTGCTGTTGCTGCTGCTGCCGCTGCAATTGCTGCTCTTGTTGCTGCTGCTGCTGCTCCCGCAACCGCCACTGCTGCTGATGCTGCTGCAGGTGCAGCGACTGCAGCAGTTGCTGCTGTTGCTGCAGGTGCCGCGTGCATCTTGCGTCACCGTGCCTGGCGCAGCGCTTCACCGAGTGCACTGCAGCGACAAAGCGCCTCCTCCGCGCTTGGCCTGTCAGCAGCATTGCTGCTGCAGCAGCTCTTAACAAGCTGCCAGTAGCCGCCCGGCAGCTGCTGCCGCCAGCCATCAAACACCTGCTGGGACTCAACTGCCGCCAGCAGCGTGCCATGCTGCTGCAGCACCCGCAGCAGCCGCTGCTTCTCTCGCGTGTCCTGTATACTGCTCGCGTCATCATGCCGGGCGCAGCGCTTCAGCAAGCGCGCTGCAGCGCCGAAGCGCCTCCTCCGCACTTGGCCTGTCAGCAGCATCGCTGCTGCAGCAGCTCCTGGCGAGCTGCCAGTACCCTGCAGGCAGCTGCTGCCGCCAGCCATCAAACACCTGCTGGGACTCGACCGCCGCCAGCAGCGTGCCATGCTGCTGCAGCACCCGCAAGCTGCTGTCTATGTCACGGAAACTATCTGTGCTCCCGAGCTCATGTTCAGCAGGTGCCCAGCAGGCTGCTAGCTGCAGCATCATCATGCCAAAGCCATACACATCAGTCGCTGCGCTGAAAGGTGCGCCGTGCATCAGCACTTCCGGTGCGGTGAGCACCGGGTGGCTGAGCTGCCTGCTGCTGCTGACTGCATGCCTCCAGGGGCCTACCCAACTCAGCTGCGCAACCTGCTGCTGCTGCTGCTGCTGCTGCTGCTGCTGCTGCTGCTGCTGAGGGATTACACTATCTGCTGCTGACGCATCCTGTAGTTGCTGCGCGTGTGTAGCGCACGGCGGCGCTGACAGCAAATGCACAGCACCTGCATTTGAAGCGCCATGCGCAAGCGGCGGCTGCATGGAATGCAGATCCACCAGCGCTGCTGCTACATCACACAGCAGCTGCAGCAGGAATGTCCAGGGAGCCTCTGCTACCCACAGCTCCATCTTGCTGTTGCTGCTGCTGCTGCTGTTGCTGCGGATGTCAGCTGCATACATCCGGTCATACCCCATCCAGCCGCTGCTGAAATGCGGCTGCTCCTGCAGCCATGCGGACAGCGTGCAGCGTGCTGGCCCTTGCTGCAGCTGCAGCAAAGGGGGTGCTTCCTGCAGCAGCAGCGGCGGCTGCAGGCACAACCTGATGACTGGCACTAGCGTCCTGCAAGCTCCACCTGCTGCTGCAGTGCTTAGCTGCCGCATCGCAGACAGCAGCTCTGGCGCTGGCGGCTTGCAGGAAAAGCCTTCCAGCTTGCAGGAAAGCTGCAGGATGAGATGCTGACTCCACGGCACTGCGCCGATCAAGCTGGCGGGCTGCTCTGCTGTAGCCAAGGTGTGCCCTGAGCTGGAGGATTCATCTGAGCTTTTCTTCAGAAATGCCGGCAAGCAGTAGACCCAGAGCGCGCCCGCAGCCGGCAGCGTTGACTGCTGCTGCTGCTGCTGCTCTATCTGCTCCTGTGTGCATTCTGTCTCGTACACCTGCACCCAGCTGCTGCCGAGCCCTGTGTATACCTGCTGCTGCTGCACCTGCAGGCCTGACAAGGCAGCTGCCAGATCAGCAAACTGCTGGTACACTGCAAACTGCGGCGGCCAGTCATGCACTGCTGCCACAATGCTGCCAAGCTGCTCACGTGTCTGCTTGCAGAGCTGCGCTGTGTTGCCATCGGCCTGCCGGTTCAGTGCAGCAAAGTCCGGAAGCAGACCCTGCTGGAACCAGCTGCTGCTCATGATGCCGTGTGCGCTGCACAACATGAAGTCAGGGCTCTGCAGCAGCAGCTGCTGCACCAGCTCCTGGCATTCGGCAGAGCGGCCCTTCGGCAGCTGAATTAAAGCCTGGCTGCTGCTGCTGCTGTCTGTGGCGGCTGCTGCTGGTGCTACTGCTGTCATTTGGCCACCAAGCAGCTGCAGCAGCAGCGCGCCGCATGCCTGCATGTCGTGCAATGTCCCTTGCAGTGCAGTGCTGCCATGGCAGCAGCTGCTGCTGCTGCTGCTGCTGTGCGCCAGGGCAAACAGCGGGCAGGGCAACTTGGGCAAGGGAGGCCGCCCATTGTTGTCCTGCAACCACAGATCAGGTTGTTGTTGTAATAGATACACTAAAGCCAGCAAATGTGCAAGCGGCATCATTGCGCTCTTCTGCAACACACAAGGCGTGCGATGGGTGCAGATCATGTGACAATCCAAGCACGCAGTCTTTGTGCGTCGACTGTGCCGGGACACATGAAACATGGCTTGCACTGCACAGCAATAATGGCAGCAGCGCAGCAGGGTTACCCACCTGCAGCAGAATGTGCTGTATGGGCAAGCCAGTCAGCCCTTGGCGGTGGCAGTAGTCCATTGCCAGCACCACCTGCAGAAACAGCAGCACAGATTGCAGCCGTGTGTGCATCACAAGCCAGCACGTCTTGCAAGATAATCATTTGTTTGCCTCTTCAACCATCGCAGCCAAGCACATATGGCGCAGCCGGCTGCCAGTTTGCTGGCATTTTGCTGCAGCTTCCAGCATCCCAGTTCCTTGTAGCAGCTGATGTGGTGACCAATTCATTTGAATTGTGCACTGCTGCATCAAATCGATTTTCATGCCTGCTTCATGCAAGCCGTGGACAGCAGCTGCACAGCATGCTGTACTGGTGCATGACTGGCCGCTGCCTGGCACCAACCACTGTATAACGCCACAACAGAAGCAGCTGCACGCCTCACCTGCTGAAACAAGCAGCGTGCAGCTGCCTCGCTTAGCTGCCTGCCCTGCTGGCGCCGCTGGTGCAGGAACTGAGCTACGCTGCAATCAGAGCAGCCCTCCTGCACCACCACCAGGTGCTGTGCAGTAAGGTACAGCTCATGCACTTGCAGGACGTTTGGGTGGCGCAGCGCTGCTGACTGCTGCACCAGCTGCTGCAGCTGCGGCAAGTCCTGCAGCTGCTGCCGTGGCAGCTTCAACAGCAGGTAGTTCTGGCTGCTATCACTGCTGCTGCTGGCAAGCTCTGCTCCAGGGGCGAGGCTGTCTAGGCAGCGTATGGTCTGGTATGTGCTGGTTGGCTCTGCATCAACAGGCCATTTGCAGCATGGCCCAATCGCAGCAAGGAAAACCACGCTGAGGCTTTGGCGCCAGGTTGCAGGCACAGTATCATGTTGCTGGTGGGGATTGCTGTCTATGCAGCAGAATGGTCTGCGTAGTGTTGTAGGCCGGCGGGAGTCAGCCACAGCATACAAGGCACATATTGGCACACGCGTGCATGCAGTTGCTCACCAGCGTTGCTTGCAGGGCTCATTGTGCTTAACAGAAAGAAGAGACAGCTGCTGCTGGATGAATGATGGGCGCTGCTGCTGGCCTGTGCTTGCAGGCCTACTGAGAAGTCCTGCGCTGCAACTGCTGCTGTTGATTGAGGCTACTGCAGCTGTTGCAGCTGCTGATGTACCAAACGCCCATGCTCTGAGACAAGCAAAGCTACAGGTACACGCAAAACATGGACTGCTCGTTCCTGCAGCTGCTGCTATGCTGCAAAGTGAAGTTGCTTCGGATGACTCCACGAGGTTACTGAGCGCACAAGCTTGACATGCTGTGAAGTACAAATTGGTTTCCGATATAAAAGTTTTGCACGGATCGATACCATGCTGCTGCTATCTTGGCTGCCCAGTCTGGGACCCTGTCAAGGTCATTGAACCCTCATTCCAAACTTGCGAAGACCTTCTCCACATGCTCCTGGGCCAAGCGCAACCGCTGATGAAAAGCAATTTTAACGAGCTGCAACAACGTACCACCGTATCCAGTGAAGGAGCTCAAGCAACGAGTTTTGTGACACGCACCAGGGCCGTTACCGCCTAGGTTTGTGGAGCTAGGTTTACAGGCTACCACTAGGGCAACCACCGCAAACTTAGCATCGCATTACGTGTTGTTATAGCTTTGCACAAGCACATCGCACAAGTTAACACGAATATGTACTTCATATAAAACATGCAGCGCCTGTCTGCCGCCCTCGGAACGGCTTCTGCTGACTGCTGCATCGTCAAAAGCACCTGGTGCAGGTCAAATGCACCTTGCACACCACTGGTGACCAGACATGCGGCCTGTCCTGTGGCTGTTCAGCAGCGAGACGTGTTCAAGTTGATGAACTGTTTCTGTTTGTTCCCTATGTGAGGCAATCACATGTTAGAATACCCAATGCACAAGCATGCAGTGGACAAGATACACTCAGCTGGCAGCTGTGGCTTGCTATCCTGCCCGTCCTTTGTTTGACGAGTGTCAGCGACTCAAGGTGAACGCAAAAAAAAGGTGAACGCAGCAACCGTCCATCCCCGTCATCGGTGACCCGAAATAGCCACTGGCAGTCACACTGAGATAGATGCACTTGCGCACCAGTGCACCAGCACCGCGTGTACTGCTGCTAGAGTTCAGTTCCAATGAGCTCCGGCACTGTTGCTGGATCAGCCACCCAGGCATAAGCCTGCTAACGTGCTACAGCATGTCCTGCTCATCCTCGCTATCAGCACTCGCTGCCGCGCTGTCACCCTGTGCACCTGTGCCAACTGCACTGTCATCATTGTCAACATCTGCAGCTGCGCCGTCACCACCTGCAGCTGCTGCAGCGTCATCATCGTCATCAGAGGCTGCAGCTGCATCCAGGCTGCCAGCCCTGCGGGCGCGCTTGCGACCACGCGTACGCTTCTTGGGCCGCAGCCTCCTGCAAGATGAAACACACAACCAACACACAGCACTTCTGTCATAATTTGATGGGGGACATGAAGATGACACAGCAGCTTTGTCGTTTCGCAACCCCGATGTCACCATCACAGAAATGTGATCACCAACGAGCAGGTAGCCTACACAGGTCAGTATAAGAGTTGAATATGAAGAGTTAGGCTACACACTCTGCAAAACAAACAGATCTGCCGCCCACACACTACGCTCGCACCAACAGCAGCTTTGTGAGCGGGTTCAATTCCCATGCTGTCATGCACTGCTCACCTCAGCACCTTCACAGTGAGCACCATCAAGTTGTCAAAAGTGACCAACTTGCAGTTGGACCTGCTCCACCCTTCTGGCCGACTGTTGTGGCCGGATTGGAACATGTGCTTCACTGCCGTGCTATCTGTGATGGTCGGAACACGCTGCTTTACGCCTGAAGCATTGATGCTGTTGTGAACCTGTGGCAATTGCCAGGTACATCACAGGCCGGCATGAGTTGGGTTGCTGGGGCAATGTCGCGCTGGTCAACTACACCTCAGACTCAGTAGCAATGCCAATTCCACAACTGATGATGATGATGCAGACACAGTTGAACGCCACTGCAGGAGGCAGCGTCTTCACGTGCTGCGCACCATGCACAGCTTCCCGGCCACAATTGCCACTGACAGTATCGACATGAGCTGTAGTATGCTCGGCTTGCAGCCTCACCCAACGCTTGCTGTTCGTGGTGTCTGCTGCTGCCCACGACGCATGCTTGGTGGCCAGCTGCACTGCATCATAAGGGTTGAACAGCGGCTGCAGCTGGTTGTCTGCTGCATCATCCATGGGGTCCTGCTGCTGCTGTTGCTGCTGCTGCTGCTGCTGCTGCTGCTGCTGCCGTTGCCAGGCAGGGTCTGAGGTGCGCCATATGCGATAGACCGACACTTGCTCCTCTCCCAGGGACCTGTCGTCCTTGAGAGCAAAGCCTGACACTTTTTGAATGCTCCAAGTTTGGCCGGGGTGCTCTTGCTGTTCTGCTGCTGTTGTCCTCTGACGCACAGGCTGCACAATGCCCAAGGCGGCAGAGATCCGCGAATGACAGTCTTGGAGAACTGTTTTGTTAGTTCCTAGCTCTTCCTGCAGCGTTTCGATCTGCCCTCGCAAGCTCTGGTTGTCAGACAACAGCTGCTCATATGCCTGTTTACTGACAAACAGCGCGCCCTGAAACTCAACTGTCTCCACACGGGCGGCCATCCTTTTGCTGATTCTTGAATGTCTACTTGATAATGATGATGTTTACTGCTTTGCCTGAGCCGCTAACGCCCCTTATTCAACCCTGCTAAACCCTCAGGGTGCAGGCTGCCCAACCGCACTGCATCTTGCCCACCGTACACCTGTTTGAACAGAATCACGATTAAAATGACTCACAGTGGAAGCTCATACCAACATCTATCACGCTGTTCACGTTTTGCTGGTCAGCGACTGCAGAACAGCTGCATATGTGATGTGCAAGGTCACCTTGCATATTGCCTAAGGCGGCCTTAACATGGCAGCAGTCAGCATAGGCCGTTGCGAGGGCTGCAGGCAGGCGCTGAATGTCTCCTAAGGTCAAGTAACCCATTTTAGTTTGTGCGATGTGCTCGTATGAAGCTGTAAAAACACGTAATGCAGTGCTAGGTTAGCGGCTGTCGCCCTAGGGTAACCCCACTCTGGGGCTGTAAACCTAGCTCCACAAACCTAGGCGGTAACGGCCCTGGTGCTTGTGACACAGCAGTTTACACCAGTGATGCACACTGATGCGCCATACCGTGCAACTGCATAACCGCCATGCTGCTGCATTAGGTGTGTGGCTGTCACAGTGCCCTTTGTTGCAGCTGCCGTGGCAACTCTGCATAGAAGCTACTGGCACGCCTGTTGCCAACCAGTGCCAACAGTCAAGTTGACTGGAAGGCTGCAGCCTGCGGCACTGGACCGTACATGCAGCATGCAAAGGAGGTCCCACCCAAAGGCAGCTGCACCCAGACCACAACCGGACCACAACAGTTGGCAGCAGTGCAATCACAGGACACAACAGCTGCTGCTGCTGTCCCCAGTCACTCACTCTTGGCATGCTATGTCCAACCAAAATGCACCCACGAGGGAGGCCCAAAATCTCCGCTGCACCATCAACCAATCAAAATGCTGCACATCGCCGCTGTCCAAAACATTTAAGTTGCACATAAGCTACTGCTGTACAGCTGCAGTACACTCTGCCTTTACAAAAGCGGCACGTCTCTGGTCAATGGCGATGGGTTTGGGGACTCTTCATGCCAACAAACAAAGAACAGGAGTCCCTGCCTACCGGTAGCGCATTCAGCATCTGAGCTGCACTTCTATGCTTGAACACCATCACACTCAAAAGCGCAAACAATCAGACAGGGAAGCTGCCAGCAACTGCAGAAGCCGCTTGCGGCAAGCACGTCACCCTCTCTCGCCCACCCTCTACTTGCATTCATAGTAGCTCTGCTGCAATGCGTCATGCAGCCGCGCAAACGCGCCGCCATACCAGCTCCGGAACTCCCGCCACTCCTCTGCCGGCATCGTCTCAGAAAACATGTTGAGCCAGCCGCCAACAATGAAGTCAGCATAGCTCGCGCTGCTGCCCTCTAGATACGGCCCGCTGCTGTTCACCATGAAGCACTCTGCGAGCGACTGCAGGCCTGCTTTGCACCCTGCCAGCAGCTGCTGCCGGTGCTCGGCAGAGAGAGAGACCCCGCTCCAGCCCCGCTGCAGGAAGATCTGCCGCACTCTGTCTGCTGACTGAGGGTTGAAGGGCAGGAACTCACCCACAAGGCCTACATAGGCAGTGAAGCTTGCATCCACGTGCCAGTTGAACCGCGCATAATCCGCATGCTTGCCGCCTTGCTGCGGCGACAGCGGCACCAGGAATGACGAGTCCTTGTTCGGGCTCTCGTAATCGAGCCCTGTGCGGGTGGAATCTGGCGGGAACAAGCAGCCGCCGGACTGCAGAAACGTATCTTCCAGATATACTGCAATGCCGAATGAGTCGCCAATGACTCTGCCGGAGGCTGGGTCTTGTAGCATCGGCAGTGTGAAGTATTCGGAGCCATCATGGTGCTTGCGGACAGCTGCGCAATCAAGCCCCTTGCGGACTTCAGGTATGTCCGGGATGTCGATCCAGGTGGTTTTGAAAGGCAGCTGTTTGAAGCTGAGGGCGAGGCGGGACTTGGAGGGGTTGGGCGCATAGGAGCGGGGCTGGATGGGCGAGGAGATGTCATAGAAGACGAGGGGGCTTGACATGTCTGCATTGCAGCAGAGCAAGAGTAACAACAAGTTCGGCTGCCGTCAGTTTGATACAGTTTCAATCAGGGGCTGGATGGGGCGAGGGGGTGTCATGCAAGATGAGGCGTCTTGCCAGGTCTGTGTTGCAGCATGGCAGGCGTCACACTGACCTTTGAGTAACGGGCCCGGCTGTCGTAAACCACAAAAGTGTAAGAGCAAGGCTGGATGAGAGAGGAGATGTCGTACAAGATGAGGGTGTTTGCAGGGCTGGGTGCTGCCGTTATGCGCAACAACATCGGACAGATTGACCTGTCGGGCACAAGAAACAGGGGCAAAGGGGGATGTGAGGGTTGAACGCAGCTGCGGGTGTAAACGCCTAAGCACAGGTGTACGCTGAGGGGACATGAGGGCTAGGCAAGGTGACAGCAATGCAACACTGCAATGCAAGCCTTGCTGTATGTAGCAGGCATAGTGCCAGCAGCACACAGCTGGACTGCTGTGCCTGCGTGATCGGCCCACTCGGAGCGCCAGGAGCCTTTGGGCAGGGGGGCTTCTGGTCCAGCATTGCTTGCAGGTGCGCAATTGTGCAATTACCATGCGTACAACTGTCTTTCACACAGCGACTAGCCTGGCAGCACAGGCCATGCTAACACCTCAAGCTGCTGTTTGCAAGGTTTTGGCTGAAAGATAGAATCATTGCACAGGTTGTTGGCTGAAGATAGATGTTGCTGGTTTTGGCACTACTGTGTCACACAGCTGCCTCATTGGCAGTAGGCGGCATAACATGCATGGTGCTTCCCCTAACACCACTTGCAGGCAGTTGTACAGCAATTGTCCTAATGCAACAATTCTGCAGTAGTGCTGACCTCTGACAGCAAACATTCATGCCTAAACAGTTGCGCATTTGTCAGAATTCACAAGTGAATGGCATGCACGCCCATCATTGCTGCGTCCCTAGCAGCGCTGCGTTGCACAGGTGCTACTGCTTGCTGTCAGCAATTTATACTGCTCGGCCACACCTTCTGATCAGAGCCAGTCAAGAGACACACTCACCTATATTGGACTGCTGCAGCAAGTATTTCGCAACAAGGCTGCTCCTGCAGCTGCTCGGGTCCAGGCTCGTCTTCTCGAGTTCAAGCTACTGCTGCCCTTGCTTCAGCCCTGCTTCAGCCCTCGCTTCAGCTCAGAAGAGTTGTCTTAAGCTATTTTGTATCTTATTTGAGTTGATCATAAAAAAGGCAGATAAGTGGCGCTCGTCAGGGCAGGCTGATCTAAATGTAAACTCAGAAAGGATGTTTGCTCAAATACTCTCGATGTCGAGCCAGCGGGGTTGCAGGGATAGAAAATGGAGTGATATTTGATGCAAGATGTTTTCATCTGGGCCAGGTACAGTGCAGTGGTAGCTGTGCTTGTGTAACCTAGTAAGCCTTGGATGGGTACCCATGTTCCTGGTGAACATGGTGTGTAAGAGCTGCAGCCCGAACGGTGCTGAAGCAGCCTGTGGTGTAATGCGTCTCTGTGTTGTTGCAAAGTAGCGGGGTTTCGTGCTGAGGGGCTGTGCTGGCGTGACAACAGTTGGAGGTGTAACCCCTGGCAGTTCTTACTTGCTGTTTACCCACAACCAACAAGTCCCCTGAACCCTTCGACTAGTGGCTAGGGCACAACGGGTCTAATCTGTGTTCATATTTCATTTGCACCGCAGTCAACACCTGCAGAACGAAGCTTCGCTCTAAGCTACGCTCACGCACCTTGCACGCTTGCAATATCCTCTGCTATAGTACCAGTTCGATCGGTGATCAAATTACAACGTATTTCAATGCTGGGCTGTCGGGAAGCTAGCGTAGAGCGTCACTTCGCAACTGTCCAGCCCAAGAGTCAGCAGTGACTGAGCCCGGCAGCACGTCTCTAGCCAGCCAGAGGTCGAGCTTAACCACGCATTGCTCATAGATACAATACACTACACCGGGAACATCAGCAGCAAGGTGTCGAAGGCACGATCAGGTCACCCAGGCACTGCTGCAGCAGTGACAGCAGCACCCTCACCAGCAGCAGGAGCAGAAGCAAACCCATGCAGCAGCTGGGACGAAGCCTGCTGCTAGTGCTACTGTTAGGCCTGTCATGTGTCAGCCATGCCAAAAAGGACCCTAGGACATGCGGCAACAGGGAAGGCGCCATCTGCTGCCAGTCTTGGGGCAATACATGTGAGTGTCGGTGACTGATGTGTCATGTTGCAGCTGAACAGCACCTACTCTGTACTGCAGCAGTTCTATTGAACTCGTCGTTTTCTGCAAAAGCCCGGCCGCACCCAGCAGTAGCGGCCACATCCAGAAGGCTTGAAACAAGGCCTGTACACAGCCATTGAGCTGCTACTAGAATGCTGCTGGTGCACCAGCAACAGCACGCCCTTTTGTGATGCTGAACCACTGCACGGGCCTGTATATGCGTTTCATTACACAAGACATTCCAAGCAGGCTAACGCCATCCTGCTGCTCTGCTGCTCTGCTCCTTTCGTCAGGTATCGACAACCGCCTCACCTGCTGCAACGGCAGCTGCATTGCTGCCCCTTTCAACGCAAGCAACCCAGAAGCAGCCTGCGGCATCAAAGCCAAGCCTGTGTGCAGTTTTGACCAGCTGCTGGTCAAGAGCAGCAAGTTCAATGCTGCTAACGCGTTTGTCATGGCGGCGCTGAGCAAGGCAGTGTACCCTGACGCATGGGCTCTGCCAGACAATGACACTCTGGTCAGCTTACAGGACAAAGCTGTGCTTGCAGACATCTGTGCTCAAACTCAGCAGATAACAATGTAATGGTGTGCAGACAGTCACAGCTGCTCCGGCAATCAAATCAAATCAGGCATTTATTTGGCTCACAAGGCCCAATGTCACACTGGATGAAACCGTACCAAGCGTAAGGCACAAAACCTGTGAGTCAAACTTGTTGCTGCTGTTGTTGCCGCCAGTGGGCTCCTCCTTTTCCACCTGAGTAGGCATATGGCATCAGCAATGCACCCTGCTGCCTCTCAACAACCAACAAGCGCCTGTGCGCTGCCGCTGCTGCTGCTGCCGCTGCTACAGGTGGGCTCTGCATTTTCCACCTGGGCTGAAGCGTATGGCATCAGCAACGCCACCTTCCTCAGCGCGGTCAGCAAGCGGCACGAGGTGGACACTGAAGGTGGGCGTGGTTGTGGTTGTGTGCACATGCAGTGCATCATTTAGGATAGAAAGAAACTGATTGAAGCATAAGGCAGGGGGCACACTGGTCACGGCGCTTGGATACGGCCGGCAGAACGCAGAGGTCGCGGCGCTTTTTCACGGCCGCACTTTACCTGTCTGTAGCGCCAATGCAGACAGGGTGTTGGTGCGGGTATGTGATATTTGGTTGCTGCATGGTGCACGCCATATGTGTGATGAGCGCTTGGCACGTCGGCTGTTCGCTATGCTGCTGTGCATGCATCGGTCTGTTGGCAGCAGCACTATGCTTTGTATGCGACCGCTCAGGCGCTGACGCTGCAATGGTGCTGTTCTTGTAGCCTGAGGGGTGAGCTGCTCGACTTACCGAGCCAGTTTGTGTAAGCAGTGTTTTTACAGCTGCAACTTGCTGTGCCTTTGCATTGCGTGCAGGCGTCTGCATGCGGGATGAAAAGGGCAACGTCTTTGTGGTGTTCAGGTGCGGCAGCCTGCTTGAATGGATTGCTCTGGTTGGACCAACACATGCAGCTACAGTGGCAGCAGGTGTCTGCAATTTGGATGCCAAGACGCTGCTATCACTTTAAAGGGATCGTCACGTGGTTTTCGCTCCAAAAGCAATCGCGCTTCCCACTGCCAGGTGCTTGCCAGGTGCCAGGTGCAAATAGCTGCTGTTGGCCGCAGAACGGAACCGGCTGTGTCTAGAAGCCCCAGCCGCCCAACATGTGACTTTGAGGTTCGGCATCGTGTTGCTGTTGTACACACATGCATGACTGCTGGTGGTGTGCCTGCAGGGGCACGTCCAGCAAGGCTGACGCCGCCACTGACACTGACATCATCGGCATGTTTGGATGCGGCGGCTCGCTTTGAAGCAGGCAGAACTTGTGATATAATTGCTTTGTGATGTTGTTTGTGGCTGCAGGGGCACGTCCAGCAAGGCTGATGCCGCCACTGACATGGACATCATAGGCTCGTTCCACCCGGAGCGCAACAGGATGTTTGGGGGCAAGGGCGTGCAGGTGGGCAGAAGCAACAGCAGCAGTATGCACCTACAGCAACAGCAGCACTCGCAGCAGGGGCAACAGCAACAGCAGCAGCACACAAGCATGCAGGATGTTTGGGGGCAGGGGCGTGCAGGTGGGCTGCGGCAGCAGCAGCAGCAGCAGCAACAGCTGAAGCAGCACATGAGCATGCAGAATTTTTGGGGGCAGGGGCTTGCAGGTGGGAGGCGGCGGCAGCAACAGAATGCTGTAAAAGGCAGCAATGTAAGCAGGCATGCCCGCAGACAGCAGCAGTGCATGCATTGACTGAAACACCACACATTGCACCAGCAGATAGCTGCAGGTTATTGCCCGCATGTGAGCATATGCGATGCACTTTACATATGCCGATGCGTGACACTGCAACCGTAGCAATGATGTCTGTCGACTGTGCTTTCGACACTTGCTGCGCTGGCTGCAGCTGCATGACGGCTTCACTGATGCCTACTACTACGTGCGCAAGGCCACCCTGGCCTGTGTGGAGGGACACATGGAGCATTTTCCAGATGCATGCAACCCTTCTATAGAGCACATGCAATGCACTGTGAACATTGCACAATCGCGGCAAACCCTCATCCCTACTCTGCAACCAGTCCTCTTTTGTTCAAATACACTTTTTGCTCTCTCGACACCCACTGCGTTGCCTGCAGCTGCATGATGGCTTCACTGATGCCTACTACTACGTGCGCAAGGCCACCCTGGCATGCGTAAAGGGACACATGGAGCACTTTGCTCAGCTGCGCGCGGCAAAGCTCAATTGCAGCAGCAATGCAACTGCGGCTGATGACAGCGCGTCAAAGCCTGTGGTGAGTGCTGCTGCTGCTGCTGCTGCTGCTGCTGCTGGCAGCTGCCTGGGACATAGTCCGCTGTTAGCAAGGCAAGTTGCAGAGCCGCCCTGCACATCACAACTAGAACTGGCGTCAAAGCCTGTGGTGAGGCATGTTGTGCAGCTGGCAGCTGCCTGCAACTTGATCCGCTGTTAGCAAGGCAAGTTGCAGCGCTGCCTGCTCATCATCACCCCAAACGCCCCACCTTAAATGTGATGTCAACATGCATAGAGTATCGCATTTGTGCTTTGATATATTAGGCATGGCAACGAGCATGTTCAGCACTGTGAACTTTGCTGACCTGACATCACGTTTTTCTGCCTACCTGCAGCTGTGGGTGTCTGGACACTCGCTGGGTGCTGCGCTGGCCACGCTGGCTGCTGCTGACTTTGCAAAAGAAGGCTACCAGCCGGTGGTGTACACCCTGGGGTCTCCACGCGTGGGAGACAGGGACTGGCAGAAGCTGTGAGTGGCTGCTGCTGCTGTGGCGTTTGCTGTCTCTTGCTTGTATTTTGCAGCTTTGTTTTTGAAAGACAGTGACTGGCAGAAGGCGTGAGTGACGGCTGCGGTGTACTGTTCGCTGTATTTTGCTTGTTGTTTGCAGCCGTGTTGTGGGAGACAGGGACTGGCAGAAGCTGTGAGTGGCAGTGGTGGTTATAGCAGTTGAAGCGTGTTGCTGTTTCTGTCGGGGTGTGTGCAGCATGGAGTGGCTAGAGTTGCTCAGCCAATCAAGGCGACAGTTTGTTCACAATAGTTGAGAACAATGGCAGGGTGTGCGTCTGTGTATGACAGGGATGCAAGCAGCGCTTTGCTGGTGCAGTAGTGCTTTGCAGTGCTTGTGGAGCCTTGGTAGTGGTGTGCTTGTACATAAGCTGCCTCTGCCGGTGTGACCTTCATGTTGTCTGCCCGATGCTGCAAGCATAATGTCCTGGAGTGACACAGCTACAAACCCAGCTGCTGCTGACGCGTTGTTGTGCTGCTGTTCTGCAGGTATGACACAGAGTACAAATTGCAGGATCGCACATTCCGCATGGTCAACAAGGTGAGCTGCTGCAGGAACATCCTGGATGCAGTACTGTGTTGCAGTTCTGTAGCACGCTGCTGAATGCATACAAACGGCAATGGGATGCTGGGAGACATGCTGTGTGTTTCAACGATGTGCAGCGAGCAGCAACATTGGATGCAGCTCATTATGCAAGCAGTGTGTCTGCATCATCAGCCGTGTGCTGGCCTGGCGCTTGTTGCTGATACAGCCGTGCCGTTGCGTGCTGGGATTTAGTCTTCTGTCCCCTGGCTGCTTTTTGTTCCTGCAGAATGACCCTGTCGCACGTGTACCCATCACCATGCTAGGTGGGTGCTGCATTTCTGCCTACTTTGGCAGAACAAGTGCCCGGCTAGAAAAAAATGTTCTTGTTCTGCCACATCAAGCCTGCATGCTGCAGGCTGAGGCACTTTGTGTGCACGCACAAAAATGGTGATACATCTTCATGCAACAGCAGCAGCAAGTTGAGGCTGCAAAGACGCACAGCCTGCCCTGCCACACACCCTGATGCAGCTGGACAAGCTCTGCTACCTGTAGCACCAAAGACACTTCTGTTGAACATGCATGTCCTGCTGCTGTCTCTGTGGCCGCTCATGCTGCAGGCTACAGGCACATCAGCACTTCTATGGGGCTTGAACGCCTCCCAAGGCAGACGTTGCTCCCTGTTCCATATCTGTATGTCCTGCCGCTCTGTCATTGTCTTGCTCATGCTGCAGGCTACCGGCACATCAGCACTTCTGTGGGGCTTGAACACCTCCCAAGGCAGACCTTGATCCCTGTTCCATATCTGCCTGTCCTGCTGCTCTGTCATTGGCGTGCTCATGCTGCAGGCTACAGGCACGTAGGCACCCCAGTGGGCTTGAACGCCACAAGTGGCAGTTGCATTGTGCCAGCTGTTGAGGCAGAGTGCAAGCCAAAGTGTGTCGTTACTGACCACTGGACAGATGTGAGCGGCGGCACATACATGCTGTTAACATGGAGTTTTCAGAGTTTTTTAGCATGTGAAGCAGATGGAAGTAGTTGAACAAAGTAGGCATCGAAGGGAAATATCCCGCTAGGATTATACATGCTGTTTGGCAGATAGTCGTCCAGCAGGTTCAGCTGCTGCTGTGGCGCCAGCATGACTTGGGTGAGTTGAGATTACAAGGAAAAAGAGCAGCCTCGCCTGCTAGGGGTGCCGTTGACAGGCTCATCGGGTGCGGGTAGCACGGCAGAGATGCATGTGCAGCTGCTGCTGTGCACAGCAGGTGTCTGTGAAGCGACAGTCACCACACGCGCATGTGCTTGTGCATCTGAGGTGCTGGGACTTGCTGCGCCCGCCACTGCTGCTGCTGCTGCTGCTTGCAGGAGTACGTGAATGCTACGTATCAGTGCGTGCTGAAGGACAAAGCGATTGACCTGACCAAGTGCCCCCAAGATAGGCTGATGGTGGCAACAAACTATGATCTGCATGCAGCGGAGCCAGGCAAAGGCACCCTAGCAAACGAATCTGATGCTGTGCTGGCTGCAGCAGCTGCCGCCAAGGGCAGCAGCAGTGCTGCAGGGGTGCCGAGCTTGGGAATGAGTGCAAGTGGTGTGCTGGTTGTCCTGCTAGCAGCTGCTGCAGCTGCTATATCCGGCATGCATTGAGATTGGTAGGTGGTACAAAGTGTGTAATGGTTCCCTTGTGCAACATGTTTGTCGTGGCGGTTGTCCTGCAAGTTGACAGCTGCGGCATAGGCGTGGTGATCCGAGTGCTGATTGCAAGCATATGCATATGCTCGAAAAGCATTTGACAGCTGTCACAGTGTGCCAAAGCAGAGCTGCCGCTTGTTCCCATGAGTGGTACCAGCCGGGCGAAAGCGTCCATGCAAGATACAAGAACAAAACGCATATGAAGTGAGCACCGGTGGTCGTTTAGTAGGAAAAACACTCGCGACGCATGCGCATAGGGTTGACGTTGTCACGTGGACGTTCCACGACCGTTCTCAAACCTTGTTATGAAATGGTTGTCATTGTTCCGAATCCACCACTTCGGCGCCATTGTGCAAGATATAGGACCCTTGTTGAATATCAAAGGCCCCACTCAACTCGCATACGGCTGGCGCATCACTGTGGCGCACTGTTCAGTGGTTGGCAAGCAGACCCAAGCAGAACCGCCAGCGCTCCCGACAACATCCTCTTGTTGCTGCCGCATCCTGCTCAGAAACAGAACCACTGTCACCATGGGCCTGAAGGACGCTGATCTAGACGTTGCGATCAGCGACGTCGTCGCCAGCAAAGATGACTACTCCCACGATCAGAATGTACAAAAGTTCGAGGCGGTGGACATGGACATGGGTGAGCCACATTGAAGATAGGTAGTAATTGAAATTGCTACATACTGTTGTTTGTGCGGCCTTCATCGTGATCGGCCTAGATGATTACGAGAAAGGCATTACAGTTCCAAGTTCTGTTGGCACGCTAGAGCCAAAATTGCCACCTCAACTTTGACAAGTATTTCAAAAATTACCGTTGTAGACAATCAAGCGTGCACTGCCGCTCAGCTTCAGCGAGGTTCGGGCTTTAACAGGGAACCGTCATTCCGTTCCTGCGACAGCAGGCCCAACAGGCCCACTTCGTCCTTGCTTGTCGTCAGCTGCTAATACACTGTAGCTGTTTTGCGTTGCTCCTGCCTACTTTGTTGCAGACCTACTGCTGAACAGGAACAATGCAGAGATCAGGCAGTACCCTGACTGGAGCAGGGGCAGCGGCGAGAGCTGGGGCCACTTTGCGGTCAGGCTGGGCACGGAGGGCCACACCTTTTTCGATGCCTGGCTGCTGGCTGCTGGCTGCATCGGCCAGGTGCGCTGCATGCGCGGAGTACTACAGCTGTTGAAGCCGTAGATGCTGCAGCTGCTAGCACGAAGTTTGTGCCCAAAAGCTGGGTGTGAGCGCCACACAGGGCTCACAGCAATGCATGCCTGCACTGGGACTTGGTTAAAGACTGGATTATCACTTGTGAGCCTTGATCAGAGGTTTGACATGTGGTGATCATCTCCTGCTGCTGCTGCTGCTGCTGGTGCCGCTGCTGCTGCTGCTGCTTATTGCCTGCAGGTGATGATGACCACTCCCAATGCCTGGCACAAGACAGGCCTCATCCCTGGTGCCCTCATCATTGTGTGGGGCACAATCATCGGCTTCTACACCATGTGGCAGCTCAAGGTAAACAGAGGTCGCCAACACCCGTGGCCCACAGTTTTCCAGGAAAACAGATGTCCAACAGCTGTGGCCAAACAGATTTCAGCTCAATGTCATACAGGCCAAAACAACATGAGGGAGTGGGTGCTATTGGATTTCAGCTGTGCAGACATGCACCTGTCTGCAAGTCGTAGACAGCTGCTTCAAGATGCGGCTGGCCGATGAAGTGGCTGCTGCTGACCCTCCTGCCCTTGCTGCTGCTGCTGCTGCTGCTACTGCACACCGCACCAGGCGATGTACTATGACCGCAAGAAGCAGCTCATTGAGCAGGGCAAGTGGTTCGATGACCCGGACAAGTGAGCAGGGCAGGCAGCAGCAGCAGCAGCAGCAGCAGCAGCAGCAGCAGCAGCATCAACAACAACAACAACAACAACAACAACAACAACAACAACATGACCAGCGCAGCCTGTCCTGCAGCATTGAGTGCTGCTTGTATGCAAATTTCACCTGCCATGCCTTTGGCTGCAAGCATGACGTGCCATGGTCAATCTCCTTCTCCCATGCATTCCTTTAAGAAGGACATATGATTGTAGTACTAACTGGTGATGGGTCCTGGCACTTGAAAAGCACCAATTGCTATGCGTGTCTCTGTCTGCAGGCCTCACATGCGCAAGCACAAGACGCAGATGCAAGAGCTCCTTGGCTTTTACCTTGGACCAACAGGAGGCAAGATCGTCATGTGCATGATGTTCTTTGCTTGGTGAGCACGGCTATGTACTTGCATGCTGCAGGAATGCCCTGCAGTACTGTCAAACTCCCAGCGTTGACCAGGGCTGTGCTGACACATGCTGCTGCACTACAACGGATGCTTTGACCTGCTGCCAGCAGACCACCTTGCGCGATGCAGGCTGCAAGGCGCTCGTCTAACTGCTGTTGGGACGCACATGGCTGCTCACTCTGTTTGTCTAACCAGTTGTAGTTTATCCTGTGTGCTGTGTGCTGTGTGTGGGTGCATGCAGGTTTGGGCTGGGTGTTGCGCAGATACTGGCTTCTTCCACCAACTACTACTCCGTTGACCAAAGCCACAGCCTGAGGTGAGCAGCCTGCAAAATGTTATGACACTAGGCAAACGTGCTGGGCACAGAGCTGCTGCTTCACCATCCACGGCCACCGCCTGCAGCACACAACTCACCCTCAGTTCTCTCCATCTCTGCTGCCTTTTGTTGATGCGTTCGCAGTAGTGCTGCCTTCAGACGTAGCAGCAGCTGCACTGCAACATCAGCTGTTCAATGAGTGCTGCTGCTGCTGCTGCTGCTGCCAATTGTGTGTTGCTGCTGCCAATCCTGCAGGACGTACACGATCATCTTTGGCGCGACGCTGCTGCCGTTTGGCCTCATCCCATCCTTCAGGAAGATGCGGCTGATCCTTGTGGTAAATAACTGTTACATTTCTGTCACATAACAATCACACCGTTACTCAAGTTGTCGCGTGATAACTCAGCAAGCCAGCTGGTTCCTAGTTGATATCATTGACACAGCGTCATGCCAATTGCTCGACAGCTAGAACTCCCTTTAAACTATCTTAGAAGCGCCAATCTGATCTTATCTTGCTCCAGTGCTTGACTCCACCCTCCTGGGGTATGCTCAAGCACGCTTCAGTCACCAGCCCCTACCTGCTCCTGCCTGCCCATATGTTCGCGCACATGCAGATTGGTGTGCTAGGCACGCTGTACACGAGCATGTTCGGGCTCTACCTTGCCGCCCACAAGGGCTTTGCAGAAGCCCCATCAGCCAAGCTGCTCCCAGAGCCAAGCGGGGTGCAGTCCTTCCAGACCTTCTTCAATGGCATGGCCATCATCTTCGCCATCCTGGACCATCACAACAGTGAGTGGCACAGTACATTTTTACAATGCACAGTATTCTATGTTGTGTATGATTGCCTTCCAGACCTTCTTCAATGGCATGGCCATCATCTTCGCAATCCTGGACCACCACAACAGTGAGCTCACTGCGTGGCAGTGCTGCTTGCGTAGCACAGCGTGAAGTTGTAGTGCTGCAAGAAATGCTGTGGTTTGTATGATGTCCTTCCAGACCTTCTTCAATGGCATGGCCATCATCTTTGCAATCCTGGATCACCACAACAGTGAGTGTCTGTTATATGTGCCTCAATGAATGCTGCACATACCCGCTTTGGAACGCACATGATGCACGGGTGCTGCACGAGCTGGCGTCTAGTGCTGTCACAGCTGAGAGTACTGCAGTCAGCACTTATTGCGTTTCTGCTCGGGTCAGCCGTTGAGCTGCCAGCAAGCATTGTGCTGCCCCTAATACTGCTGCTGCTGCTGCTGCTGCTTGAAGTCTTTGGCGAGACGATTGAGGCCATGCAGCACCCCCGCAAGTACTTCAAGTCGTACGTGCTGGGCTTCTTCCCGCTCTTCTTCATGGTTGTGAGTTATCTTCAAAACGCTGATTGTACTGCATTTAGCAGCCACAACTGCTGGCTTCTGCATCTAGTGCAGCACTTTTATGTGTTATCACTCTTTTTGATTGATTTTGAACAACAGCATATAGAATCTGCCTGGCAAGATCCTGCAGGCTGCTGCAAAGCAGCGAGCCCTGCATTGCGTCTGTTCAAACAAGGCTGACAGCCTCGGCACAGGAAGCAAGCTACAGCCCCTGTTCCTGCTGGATTCATCAAACCTGCCACGCAACCACCATGCTGCTGCTGCTGCTGCTGCTGCTGCTGCTGCTGCTATGTGTTGCCTGTGCAGGTGCCCCCCGGCATTGTGCTCAACCTGGCCTTCGCCAAGTCAGGCATTGCTACCGCCGGCAACTGGTGAGTGGCTGGCACAATAATCACAATATCCTGCGCAAGGTTGTCGCTCAACTGCATGCATGTGGTGCTGCTGCTGCTCAGTTTCGCATGCATCCAGACCAGCACGCTGGTTGCAGCTGGCCAGCCGACACTTAACTACGCTTGTCACCCAGCATGACTTCAAGCATTGATCGTGGAGCAGCGCTGATAAACTTGTGCAGCCACTGTGAAACCTGCTGCCAGAAATCTCGGCGATGTGCTGCTGTGCATGCAGGTTCCAGCTGGCGCCGCTGTCCGTGCCCAAGAAGATTGCAGTGTGGCTGATGATCCTGGTAAGTTGTGACAGGGACCAGCAAACATATATCTGCTGGCAGTCTGGGAGATGATCCCAGAGATTGTTTGAGGGGCAACCGCAGCACAAATGCATGGTGTGCTTGGAGTTTGGGGCACGCCCGCATGCTACCCTTCTTGATGCGTGGGCCAATGTTTGGTTTCCTACTGGTGATGCAGCTCTTCAAGGCATTGCTGCACAGCAGCAGCAGCTACAGGTCATAGCACTTGCAGCAGTCACAGTGCAGCCTCACTTGTGGCCAATGGCTATCTGCTGCTGCTGTTACTTCCTTTTGCTGCTGCAGCACAACGTGCAGGCCTGGGTGCTGTGGATGACAGGTGGGCACATAGGGACAGTGACACTGCTGTTGGGTCATGGTTCCTGAAACTGCTGATTGTATAGCTCTGCAAATTGGTAGCGATGGCTGGCAGCCTGTGTGGTGTTGAATACATGTACGGCAGCAGCACCACAAGGGCAGCACTAGGCAATGTAACTGACCGCCTTGCTATTGATTGGCCGCCCCCCTTGCTGCCTCTATCATTGTATCCTTCGACATATTGTTGGAGATGATGATCGTCACACTTTGATGCTGACCGCCTTGCTGTTCTGCCATCTGTACATGACCGCAGCCTTTGGCTTCATGTGGGAGAAGATGGTGGGCACGCATGAGAAGGCGCTGTGGGTACGGCTCACCTCACGCCTGCCATACCGTGAGTGACTAGCTTTGCTGCCTGCTGCCTGCTGCCTGCTGCCTGTTGGCTAATGCCCGCTGTCTTCTGTTTGCTTTTTGGAGCCCAGCCAATTTGCAACAAGCACTGGCGACATCCTTGATACGGCACAAGCACAGCGTCTTATTTGATGAGTGTAGCACCGTCATGCCAGCGTCCCTTTTACATTGGTAGCATGTACAGCAGGTAGGAGACGGCCATCATGTGTGTGTGGCATGGTGCAAGAATGTCAACACCGATCTGCAGTCAAGGTAGCACCGCTTTGTACCTGACATCACTGCTGCTGCTGCTGCTGCTGCAGTGCTCGCCGTCTACCTGTTTGCGATCTGCTTCCCCTTCTACTCCGCCATCAACTCCCTGATGACTGGGCTGACCTCCCCTCTCATCTACTACACCATCCCATGCATTGCCTTCTTGATTCACTACCGGCACCAAGAAAACCGCGACAAGTGCCCCTACCAGCTAGCAAGGTGAGCTGCGAGCTCAACGTTGTGGCTGAGCTGAGTTGAGCTCAGCTGAGGTCAAAGTTGAGGCTGTCCTGACACAGCATAAACCTGCATTGCTGTTCCTAAAAGTGCAAGACCAAGTTTTGCAGGCTGAGACAGTACTTGGCATGCACGTGCAACAGCATCTGTTTAGACTCCAAGCAATGTCAAGCACTGCAATACAATCATTATGGTGTCACTTTGCGCCGCTTACGCTGCTGCTGCTGCTGCTGCTGCTGCTGCTGCTGCTGCTGCTGCTGCATCTCCGCAGGACCATCTTCAAGGTTGTGGGCTGGAGGACCATCATGCTGCTTGACATTGCCCTGGCGCTGTATGGCATCGTGCTGTGCGCTTGCACATCTTCCATGGCTATCCTAAACCTGGTGAAGCTCAGCAACACGTTTGGGTTTTTTCCTGAGTGCTACGGCTGCAAGGCGTATCTGCCAGCAGTACCCAAGCTGCTCTGAGCTTGAGCCGCTGGTGCATGGCTGGGGGTTGGGATGGAGCACTGTCCTGTGCTGTGCGTGCGTGTTTGTCTGGCATTGGATCAAAAGAAGGCACAGTCACCGAGAATGACATGTTAACATCACAGCGTATGCGGCACGCCGTCTGCTGGGGATAATTTAAGTTGTGCGTGTCTGTTTGCCTGGCGGGAGGTTCAAAGCAGGGAAGCACATAGGGGTTGGTGTGGCTCTTCCCAGGCCGGGCAATCATACTGCTTTGCAACCGGATTTTTTCTGTCTGCAGTTGCATAGATGTTGAATGTGTGTCTGCTGTGAATCGTGCTGCATCTGGGCTGTGTAGTTGATAGTCGGCACGTACTGCTGCCAGACCGAAACAGGAGGCCCAGGTGCACATGGATGTATGTGCTTCCTCTGCTGTGAAATATTAGAGGTAGAGATGCTTTGCAGCCTGCTTTGGTGTGTCTGCCAGCTTACTCTTTCCATTGTAGATAGCATTCCAATGCATATGTGACAGCATCTGCTCACCGATGGTTCTAGGCAGTCAACAAAGGCTTGTACATGGCATTGCTGTTGAGGGTTATCCGCACTCGAACTTGATGCAGTATGTGCAGCATGTGTAGAATGCGCCGCTTGGCCATCGCTGCTGCTGACCTCATGATGCGACCTGTCATACATGCCAGGAACTCTTCTGACGCTGTTTGCAAGCTTGCCCAGAGTATCCTGCGCTAATTGCAGCCTTGCCATGACGTGGCTCTAGCGCTGCTCTGTGGTGCCATTTCTTGCAGCACGCACGTCAATGCTTGTGCTTATAATGAATGCAATCGGCACTTTCTTTATACATCTTGGCAGTGTTGTTGTGGCTTAAGCTTGCTTGGTGGTCACATGCCTCAGGCACCGCGGCTGCACGCTACCATTGCAGTGCTGAATTGCACTGCTGCTTGAACTGAACAGCAGCACAACTTGTGTTGATCTGAAGTGCTGGCTAGGTGGCTGCAATGGCTGCCAGAATGACCATGAGTTGCACGCTGATGGTTTCGGCAAAGCGTGTCATTGGTAACGAGAGATCATTGTCATGCGCATGGATGGATGATATCACCAGTGCCTGATGCTAAAGGTCTGGACACACAGCGGGCGACAACGTTAACTCCAATCCAGCATTGATCGCTGGCACCAAGTAGTAGCTGAAAGCTGTTCTGCTGATTTAGAGCGCCAACTGTACTTGTGTTGAACAGGACGACCCATCATATGACTGAAACACAGCATGCTGCCTCGAAGTACAGCTGTACAGAGCAGCACAGGATGCGTGTGGCGCAGCTTTGCAATGCTGGCTGACACCAATTCTTTAACACGAGGAAACATGACAGGTGCATCACACTGCGCTGGCTGTAGCCAACATCCTTGAACCACTCGTTCAAAATGTGCCAACAGCATGCAGTTGCAACTGCAATTAGTGCTGCAGTCCATGCATGCTGCCCACGCACATAAAATTCGTTCTTATGCATACAGGGTAGTAGCTAGGGTGTGCCTGAAGCTGTACTTTCCTGGCTAGCTGTTTGCCCGTCAGCAGAAAATTACAAGCTGCTGCAGCCCTTGCAGTCCTGCATGCTGCGCAGCATAGGCAGGCTCCTGCTTGATGCAGGAACAACAGCAGCTGCTGCTCAAGCAGTGCACCGTTTCAAGGGTCCTACCCTCCTGCTGTACACAGCAGCAACTACTAAACACATCGAAGGTTTTGAGATCCTTGTTAGGAACGTTTCACGACTTGGAATGTCGGTGACAGCCTGATCGACTTCACGACTGAAGTTCGTCCTGCCGGTGCATTACTGCTTTCACGAGGACGTTCCAAGACCGTTCTCGGGACCGTTGCCTTGGAATGCCTGTCATCGTTCCAAATTTTCAGCAGCCATGTTCCTTGCTTGCCACATAAAAGATATTATCATATAAATTCAGACGCTTGCCGGTGGTCGTCTGGTTGACGATACTGCAAGTACGCGCATTCAAGGGTCCGCCTCCGCAGCAACCTCTCTCCAACCCTCCACCAGCTCATCAAGCCATTAGATCGACATCCTTCACTTGTACGTACATCTGAAATTCACAATGGCTTTGAAAGACGCTGATCTCGATGTCGCCATCAGCGACAGTGGCAGCACCAAGGATGCCAGCTGGGGTGCAGTGCAAAAGATCGAAGCAGTGGACATGGACATGGGTAAGAATGTCTCACGCCTATTGTATCATTGGACGCAAACTATTTACTCTGGTTCATGATCGTCTGCGGCCTTTGTAGATGAGGAAAGCAGCAGCCTTAAGGATAGGGCTGTTGGTTCCAGACATGCCACAATAGCGCCGGCTATGCAATCAACGCAGCTTACTTTATTTTGTCATCTTGTACCACTGAGTACTAGCTATGGCATCAAACGATCGACAAGGCGTTCCTTAGGTCACAGCGGAGAACCGCCGTTCCCAGTGAGCCATGTGCGTGTGCGGGCAGCTCCCGACATGGGCACAATCCCACCTGCATAACCATCTTAACATTAATTTATCTGTCGTGCTGCTGCAGACCTGCTGCTGAACAGGAACAATGCAGAGATCAGGCAGTACCCTGACTGGAGCAGGGGCAGCGGCGAGAGCTGGGGCCACTTTGTGGTCAGGCTGGGCACGGAGGGCCACACCTTTTTCGATGCCTGGCTGCTGGCGGCGGGCTGCATTGGCCAGGTGCGGCTGGCTGCACTGCATGGGGTCAAATGCGGCGCTGTACTACAGCGCTGCAGCACAGCAACTAGTGTTTGGTAACGCCTGCTGTGCAAACGGACTATGTTCTTGGTTTACTGCCAGGTGATGTTGAGATTGAACACAGCAAACCCCAGCTATTGCCAGCACAAAAGACTGCTGCTGTTGCTGCTGCTGCTGCTGCTGCTGCTGCTGCTGCTGCTACTGCTGCTGCTGCTGCTGCTGCTGCTGCTGCTGCTGCTGCTGCTGCTGCTGCTGCTGCTGCTGCTGCTGCTGCTGCTGCTGCTGCTCGCTGCCTGCAGGTGATGATGACCACTCCCAATGCCTGGCACAAGACCGGCCTCATCCCTGGTGCCCTCATCATTGTGTGGGGCACTGTCATCGGCTTCTACACCATCTGGCAGCTGAAGGTGAGCTCTGCAGGATCGGGGCACGGCACTGCACACCACTGGCAGTCTGTTGAACAGTCCTGGCACAACGAACGCACCAGCATTGCTCCTGCTGCTGCTGTTCATGATACACATGGCCCATTAAAAAGTGCTACAACCACTGCTTTTCTGAGGATGTGGCTGACACTCCTGTGCTGCCATGCTGCTGCTGCTGCCATGCTGCTGCCGCCCTTGCTGCTGCCATCTTTGCTGCCCTTGCTGCTGCTGCTGCTGCTGCTGCTGCTGCACACGGCACCAGGCGATGTACTATGACCGCAAGAAGCAGCTCATTGAGCAGGGCAAGTGGTTTGATGACCCAGACAAGTAAGTGATGACAAGTGCAGCCACATCCACAGCAACAGCAACAGCAACAGCAACAGCAGCAACAGCAGCAGTAGTAGTAGCGGCGCCCTGCCACACGTGCTGTCCTTCCGTTTGCAGACAGGTTCTTCTAGCTGTGCTGCTCGCCTGGCAAGTATGCTTCATGTTAGCGCTTGCACACATCATGTGCGCAATCAACGCTCCCACCCTGCTCACCTTCCTCCTCCCGCTGCTCCTGCTGCTTGGTGCACCTTGGTGCAAAACCTCCCAAATGCAGTGAAGCTCCATGAAAGCTTTGTGTAGAGCCACAGAAGCTTGGGGCAAACACCTCTCAAATGCTGCTTGTTCCTGCTGCTGTGCAGGCCCCACATGCGCAAGCACAAGACGCAGATGCAAGAGCTGCTGGGCTATTACCTGGGGCCAGTAGGCGGCAAGCTGGTGGGTGCTGCTGCTGCTGCTGCTGCTGCTGCTGCTGCTGCTGCTGCTGCTGCTGCTGCAGGAATACATGCACTGCACATGTTAATATAGCACGCATGGTGCAAAAGCACCTGGTACTTGTCTGGTATAGATGCCGCTGCTGCTGCCTGGGCAGTTGGACCTCAAAACAGCCACATGGCGCCAGTGCATTGCATTCCCCTGACCCAGTGCCTGATCAAAACTGCCCTTCGACCAGCTTCAACTCCAGAGTAGATTCACCAGCCCAACCACACATGCTTAGTTGTCTCTGTGTGGTGCTGCAGCATCAGCAGCTTGTTGCACTTTAAACGGGATCTCTCACCTTACAACGTCTGGCACTGACTGGCATGACCATGCTGCGTCCCTGCATTGCTTTTTGCAGGTGCTGTGCATGATGTTTGCCATGTGGTGAGTGGTACTTGAACTGGGGACCTCTGTCTGTTTTGACTGATGCAAATCAGCTCTGCATGCGGCAGCTGCTTGGCTCACTGCACTCATGCGCTGCAAACAGCAATGCGACATGCATTGCTGTGCAGATGATTGGGATTGAACCTCAGAGTGACAGCCTGAGCTGAGCTGCTTGCAGCTTCCCAATTAACCAAGTGTCTGTGGTGGCGTATGCTGCATGAACACACCATGCAACCCCTGTATATCTTGTGCAGATAACCGCTGCATCCCTTGCCAATGATCTTCACCTCTGCAACTAAGGACTGCCCAACTGCAACGCGGCGCTGCTTGTTGCATGCAGGTTTGGTGTGGGTGTCGCGCAGATCCTCGCCAGTGCAACCAACTACTACTCCATCGACCAGAGCCACAGCCTAAGGTGAGCAGCATTGGTGTGGAGTGTATGTGGTGCTCTCATGCTAGACATATATGAGAAAGGGATAGTCACATGTAGGTCCTGGCATATCTTTGATGGTATGAGCCACGACAGGTTGAACACATGGTCTTGAGGCCAGAAAAGGAGCATATGAACATGTGGAAATGCCCATCACTGTTCATTAGGGTTGGATAGGAGGACATGCCGTACTCTTAAGCTACGTATGATCACCCTACCTGTGACAGTGCTGTCCACTGTAACAACGGCAAAGACCGCAGCCACCAGCACTAGCTCCACTGGCACTTACATAGCCACCTACCACTCTGCAAAAACAGCGTTGCTGCTACAACTGCTGCTGCTGCTGCTGTTGCGGCTGCTGCTGCTGCTGCTGCTGCTGTTGCTGCCATGTGTCTGCTGCTGCACCCTCGCAGGACGTACACGATCATCTTTGGGGCCAAGCTGCTGTTAAAGAATGCTGCTGCTGCTGCTGCTGCTGCCATCTGTGTGATGCTGCTGCCAATCCTGCAGGACGTACACGATCATCTTTGGCGCGACGCTGCTGCCGTTTGGCCTCATCCCATCCTTCAGGAAGATGCGTGTCATCCTCGTGGTGAGTACCTGTTACAGACATTGTTACTTTTTCAAACTGAGGTTTGAACTCAGTCACCCTTGGGTCGCATGCCAGATAGCATTTTTGGTGGTCAATGCTTCCCTCCCGCATCTCACACAAAAACATTCCTGCTATTTGCGCCAAACCATACTGCGCATGCACATACATTTGTTTTGCCCACTGGGCAAGCGGCACTTGATGATGTGTGTATGTATGTGTGCACGTGCTTGCAGGTTGGCCCTGCCCCTATTTGGCTGCATGCAGATTGGCGTTCTAGGCACGCTGTACGCAAGCGTGTTTGGACCCGTACCTTGCCCACACCAAGGGCATTGCTCCACACCCCACTGCCAAATCCTCACCTGATCATCTATGTGGCTTCATGCAGATTGGTTTGCTAGGCACGCTGTACACGAGCGTGTTTGGACTCTACCTGGCCGCCCACAACAATTCACAGCATTTGATTCACCTGCTCCTGCCTGCCCCTATGTGGCTGCATGCAGATTGGTGTGCTAGGCACGCTGTACACAAGCGTGTTTGGGCTGTACCTGGCCCACACCAAGGGCTTTGCTGAGGCCCCAGCTGCCAGGCTTGTGCCAGAGGCAGGCGGCATGAGCTCATTCCAGGTGGGATTAGGAAGCAGCAACAACAACCTACCGATATTTGTTTGTTGTAGTGTCAACTTGGCTGGGTAGATTAGTGAAATTGTCCCAACGGATGAAGGATATTCCTCTGGAGTGGCAGTTGGGCCCCTCATGGGCCGTGGCTGCTTTCTTGCAGTGGGTTGAGCGGAAGCAGCGAGTCAAACAGCGTTATTGCAGCAACAATGCTGCTGTTTATGACACTGCAGCCATGCACCGTTATGCATTAGATGGCCCTTGTCAGTCGCATTCTGCATTAGTTCCAAAGATATGGTGTTGCTTCCTCTGCTGCCGTGCAGACTTTCTTCAACGGCCTAGCTATCATCTTTGCCATCCTGGACCACCACAACAGTGAGCGGCACAGTTGTCCAGCATCACATTCACCCAATGTAACCGTTATATAATGTGTATGGCATTGTCAGGTCTTGTTTGCTACCACAGCAGGATGGTGCCATATGTACTGTGCTGTTGGTAGCTGCCCACACATAGTGAAGAATGCTTCAGCCACCAATGCTGTACACATGCAATGTGCAACAACCCAGCTGCTTGTGTGCACATGGTGACCAACAAACAGTAAGATGCTCATTCCATGCTCAATTGACTTTGTCCATGCTTTGTCTTGCCTTCATTGCAGTACAGTATTGATGATGCTGTCTGCTGTCTGCTGCTGCTGCTGCTGCTGCTGCTGCTGCTGCTGCTGCTGCTGCTGCTGCCTGCAGTCTTCAGTGAGACAATTGAGGCCATGCAGCACCCCCGCAAGTACTTCAAGTCCTATGTCCTCGGCTTCTTTCCGCTCTTCCTAATGATCGTGAGTGCCAGCCGCAATATAGTATTAATATTGTACCTGTGATTGAAGTAGGATGTACTGCTATCTTGTAGTACAGCAGCTGCCGTCTTACGCCGACAGCGCGTCTCCCCATGGCCATTTACACGCATGGACTGTACTTGTCCGGCGCTGCTTGCCAAGGTTCATGCGCATGAGCAGCTTTCCGCGCTTACGCTCCAAGGTTTTCCACTGTTTAACACTGCTGCTGCCGCTGCTGCTGCTGCTGCTGCTGCTGCTGCTGCTGCTGCTGCTGCTGCTGCAATGTGTCGCCTGTGCAGGTGCCCCCTGGCATTGTGCTCAATTTGGCCTTTGCCAAGTCAGGCATTGCTACCGCCGGCAACTGGTGAGTGGCAGGCACACCCCTCTGCGCACATTTGTCATGCTACGGTTGTCTGCACTGAGCGCTTGGGTGTCCTTTTGATGGCGTGCTTTAGCCATTGACCAGTTTTGGGCAACTGCCATCATGCACAAAGCCAATGCAGTGACTCTGCAGTTAACATTGTTGCCACTTTAGGCAACATGACTGTGCTGGTGATAGACACATTATCCCTCGGGGCAGGTGGATTGCCTGAGAATCAAATTGCCGCCGGCCGGTTGCCCCCAAAGGCAGGGTCATCAAAGCAGCAGCATGTGCTGAAGAAGAACGTGTCAAGTGTGCTGTGTTGTTGACAGAGAGGTAACGTTTATTATTCTGCTGTGCGGTGCATGCAGGTTCCAGCTGGCACCTCTGTCTCTGGGCAAGCAGACTGCTGTGTGGCTGATGATCCTGGTGAGTAGTAGCCTGGCGGTACAGTAGCACACAAAAGTGTTACTTTAAGATGTTACTTCAAAGTGTTACTTTTGATAAAGCAGACTGCTGTGTGGCTCATGATCCTGGTGAGGCGCCCGGCAGTACAGCAGACACAAAAGTGTTACTTCAAACCGCTGATTGCACACTTGTGGAGGTTTCATGGCATTTGACGCTGCCTTCAGGAAGTGCACCTGCTCCTGCCATGTCTATTATGTTGGCAGCTTACATATTTAAATCAACGGTGCACAACTCATCACTCTTGTTCAACAAAGTTCCTGCTGCTGCTGCTTCCTTTTCCTGCTGCAGCACAATGTGCAGGCCTGGGTGCTGTGGATGACAGGTGTGAACATAGGGACAATGCCAGCGCTCATTCTTGTTGCTTCAATACGTTCAGCTCACCATGTAGACAGCTAGACTCAGCATGTGTTGGGGCATGCATGCAATGTGGCGTATGGGTGGCGTGACAGCAGGAACCCTCAAGGTAGTTGACTCGCTTTCATGCGCTTCTCAAGCTGATGCATCACGGCTGTTCTGGTTGCAACTGCGTTGCTGCACCTCTGCTGTCTGCATTTTGTTTTTGGCAATTTGTTTCTTGCAGCCTTTGGCTTCATGTGGGAGAAAATGGTGGGCATGCACACTCTCATGCTGACCGTTTTGCACCCCGCCTGCTGCCTTTTGTTTTGTTCATTTTGTGCCTGTTCCTGCAGCCTTTGGCTTCATGTGGGAGAAGATGGTGGGCACGCATGAGAAGGCACTGTGGGTACGGCTCACCTCACGCCTGCCATACCGTGAGTGATCAACAGTTCCTGCTAGCATTATTGGTCTGCTTTGTCACTAGTGCCCCGTTCAAAATAACTGCTGCAAGCCAGGAACATGCTGTGTGTACCACGATTTGATGCAGCTTCTCTAACTTGAGCCAACTTGCCAAACCAAACCTAGCCAGCACCTTCAGCATGCATGTCATCAAACTTCTACCTCGCCAGGTATGCTGTCCAGTACATTCGTGCCAAACGCATGCTGGTTTGAACCCGGTTCAACCTGCTGAGTGACAAACTTCTTGTGCGTCTTCTTGTGCGTCTTCTGGCCCCTGTCCTGGCACTGCTGCAACAGAGCTGGCAGTGTACCTGTCTGCTGTGTGCTTTCCTTCCTACAGCGTTTTCAACTCACTCATTGCCTTGTCTTTGCTGCTGCTGCTGCTGCCGTGCCTGCCGTTCCTGCTGCTGCTGCTGCTGCAGTGCTCGCCGTCTACCTGTTTGCTGTGTGCTTCCCATTCTACTCGGCCATCAACACGCTGATGACTGGGCTGACCTCCCCCCTAATGTACTACACGATGCCGTGCATTGCATTCATGATGCACTACCGCCACCAGGAGAACCGTGACAAGTGCCCCTACCAGCTGGCCAGGTGAGCTATGAACTCAACTCAGCTCGGCTGACCTGAGTTGAGGGTGAGTTGACCGTTGACCAGTAGAACCATGGCAAGTGCCCCTACCAGCTGGCCAGGTGAGCTGTGAACGCAACTCAGCTCGGCTGACCTGAGTTGAGGCTGGTTGACCGTTGACTAGTAGAACCGTGACAAGTGCCCTTACCAGCTGGCCAGGTGAGCTGCGAACTCAACTCAGCTCGGCTGACTTGAGTTGAGGCTGAGTTGACGTTGACCAGTAGAACCGTGACAAATGCCCCTACCAGCTGGCCAGGTGAGCAGCAGCATCATCACATTCAAGTGAAAGTGCTGCTGCGGCATTGATGAGCACATGACGCAGCAGATGTATGGTACGAGGTGTGAAGGCGCATGGGGTTTCCTCATCGTCACACACCCTCCGTTGACTTGCGCGGGTGGCGAGTATTGACACACAACGCGTAGCTCATTCATTCATTCAGCAGATGTTGCACTTGCTGCTCCTGCATCTGGTGGCCAGGTGAGCTGCAGCGTTTCCGCCCCTGGTCCAAGCTGTCGCTACATCTTAAACGAGCATCTGACACAGGGCAGTTACTGTAGCTGCGCTGAGCGCATCAGTGAACAGGGCATGCAATAGAAGTTTGAAATCAGGATCCTGCTGCCGCTGCGCTGCGCTCGTGTGTATCTGCAGGACCCTCTTCAAGGTTGTGGGCTGGAGGACAATCCACGCACTCAACATCGAACTTCAATCAAGACTGATCCTGCTGCTGCTGCTGCTGCTGCTGCTGCTGCTGTACCCCTCGCCTTCTTGGCCCCTGCAGGACCCTGTTCAAGGTTGTGGGCTGGAGGACTATCTACGCACTCGACATTGCACTGGCTTTATACGGCGTTGTGCTGTGCGCCTGCACCTCCTCAATGGCAGTGCTCAACCTGGTGAAGCTGAACAACACATTTGGCTTCTTCCCTGAGTGCTACGGCTGCAAGGCGTACCAGACTGCGCCCAAGCTGCTGTAAGAGCTACTTCGTTGCAAGGCTGCTTGCCCTGCTGATTGCTGCGGCTGCAAGGCGCCACAGGCTGCCTTGCAACTGCTGTAACGGCTGCATTGAGCATCTTCAATTCGGGGCTGCTTGCTGCTGCGTGCTACAGCTGCAAGGCGTGCATGTAGTGTGCTGTGGCGTGATATCATGATGTTTGCGTCACTGTAGCACTGCTGTGCCCTGAAGCCTCAGCATGCCAGGCGGCAGCTCGCATTTGGGCCGCTGCATGCACCTGCTCCATGGCGGTGTTCAACATGGTGAAGCTCAACAGTGCAATCGGCTGCTTCCCTGAGTGCTACGGCTGCAAGGCGCACCAGACTGCGCCCAGGCTGCTGTAAGAGCTACCTTGTTGCAAGCTGCTTGCTGCACAGTTGAGTTTCCTGCTGAGTGTTACGGTTGCAAGTGCAAGGCATGCGAGACTGCGTGCAAGCTGCTGTGAAGCACACAGCCTCGAGGGAGATGCCAGCTGCTTTGGTTTGGGGACGGGGCTTCTCCAGTCTGCATGCATATTCGCATATGGTGTATGGCTGCAAGGCGTACCTTAGCTGGCAGTGCCAACAGCACCCAGGCTGGGACACAAATTCTGCAAGGGTGGGGTTGAATCAAACCGTGTGACAGTAGTAGGTGTGCGTGGCTGACAGGCGAGCTGGATGCACGTCTGTATTTAGCTTGCTGCTTGCTGCCATATGGCAGCATGCATGTGCACTGCCTAGGCTGAAGTGCGACCTAGACCAGTTGTACTGCAGGCCTACCTAGGCTGAAGTGCAACCTAGGCCAGTTGTTGTACAGCACAGCTGTGTGTATACAATGTATGATACGGTGTATCTCTGAGTGTTGGTAGTGTTAAATCCCTTTCTGTAGCATGTTGATGCATCGTATGACGACTACAGCATCAGCCAGCCTGCAGCACCAAGCATGTGACCTTGTGTGCACAGCAGGCTCAGCAGGGGCTATAAGTGGCTGCAACTGACAAACTTTGTCAGCTGCAGCGCTGCTGGTTCGGTCAATTCTTTTACAATAACTAAAATAAGATCTACCTGTGGCAGTGCCAGCACTTATTACAACGCCACCCACATCTCAGAAGGAGATGCATAAATGCACATGCCCTGTGCAGTCCGCACTTGCCTAATGGACGCCCTTGGGCCGCTTGTATTTAATGTAGCATATCGTGCACATGCGCTTGTATGTTGTGTACATGGCATTGTGTAGGTTGTCTCATGCCAGAGATGTTACATGTACATGCTAGTCAGCATGCCATTGCCAGCGTTGGGCTGCATAATACGTCATGTAACGCACAACTCGTGATCACCGCCTCACAAGCGTGTGAGGCTGGATGAGCTGACCTGCTGAGCCAGCTCAGATCCTCAGCCATAGCCACACAACAGCATATACACACTGCCATTGTGAATTGAGCTGTCATACCAGCTCTGGACAGGGCAGGCTACTGTTGCCACAGGGCCAACATCAGTGGTGGCCTGCTTGTACATGCTCACATGCGTGTGAAGCTGGATGAGCTGACCCGCTGAGCCAGCTCAGATCCTCAGCCATAGCCACACAACAGCATATACACAATGCGCAACAAATAAAACCCTCCCTTGCCGTTGTAGATTGAGCTATCATACCAGCTCTGGACAGGGCGGGGCTACTGTTGCCATAGGGCCAACATCAGTGGCCTGCTTGTACATCATGCTCACATGCGTGTGAGGCTGGCTGAGCTGACCTGCTGAGCTAGCTCAGGGTCCTCAGCCATAGCCACACAACCGCATACACACAGTGCGCAACACATACTGCCTTCCCTGTCATTGTATATCCAGCTCGCTTGTACATGCTCACATGCGTGTGAGGCTGGCTGAGCTGACCTGCTGAGCTAGCTCAGGGTCCTCAGCCAGAATGTCTGCCAGCAGCGCAGACAGGCCGCTGGACACCGTCACAGCCTGCTGCTGCTCCTGCTGCTGCTGCTGCTGCTGCTGCTGCTGCTGCTGCTGCTGCTGGGAACCTCCTGCAGATGCACTGCTGCCGCCTGCCGCCACAGCAGCACCCGCCGGAGAGGATGCAGAATGCGGCTGCTGGCTGCGAGTGCCGCTGCTCGCACGAGCAGCAGCAGCAGCTGCAGCAGCGCTGCTGCTGCTGCTGCTGCTGCCGTTTGATAGCGTGCTCAGGGAGCTCAAGCTGGCAGAGCTGGGAGATGCTGCGCTAGCAGCAGCACTGGCTGCTGCTGCTGCTAGCTGCTGCTGCAGGTCCTGCGCTTGCTGCAGCAGCACATCCCGACTTGCAACTCCTGCTCCGCTTGCAACCGCGACTGGCGCTGCACCTCTTGTAGCAGCAGCAGCAGCGGCAGTACTTGCCGATCCACCTGCTGAGCCCCATGGCGCATTCGCCTGTCGCCTGGCGGGGTAAGGCTGTGGTGGACGCCTTGAAGTGACACTTGCTTCGTCATCTTCATCCGCTGCTGCTGTTGCTGCTGCTGTTGGCCTAGCAGATGGCTCACCCGCAGAGGCTGCTTGCGCAGGCGCGCGGCGCTGCTGCTGCTCAGTGCTGGCGCCCCCGCTGCTGCTGCCAGAAGATGCAGCAGCCAAGAAGCTACTCAGCAACTGCTCAGTGTCACCGGACGATGACGTACCTGCTGATGCAAGCAGCAGCTCAGCGATGGAAGCATCCTGCTGCTGCTGCTGCTGCTGTTGCTGCTGGGCTTCTGATGCAGTACTGCCCTGCCCTGCAGAAACAGCACCTGCAGCTGCCGAAGCTGCACTGCTCCTTGCTCTGCCAGCACCAGCACTACCTCTAGCCCCAGCCTCTCTCCCTGCTGCTGCCCTGCTTGCTGTGGCCTCCACCCCTACAGGAGACTCAGCTGCTGCCGCCTCAGCTCCTGCTGCTGTGCGAAGCCTGCTGGTGCCTGTATCTGCGACGGCAGCATCAGAGCTGCTGCTGCTGGGCGATAGTGGTGTCAGGCCAGCCAGCGCTTGCTGGATGTAGCGCTCAGTGCTGCTGCCAGTGGTGCTGCTGCCAGCACCACTCAGGCTTAGGCCCAGGCTCCCCCCAAGCCCCGCTGCTGGGCCTGCACCCGCACCCCCTAAGCTGCTGCTCCTGCTGCCGCTGCCACTGCTGCCAGCTTGCGTGCTGCCAAGCGAGACTGCAAGTGACTGCCGCTGCTGCTGCTGCTGCTGCTGCTGCTGCTGCTGCTGGGCTCTACTGGATGCAGTCACCCTGGGAGCAGCACTGTCAGACTGCTGCAGACCCTGCCTGACTCCAGAGCCCACTGCTGCTGCTGCTGCTGGCCTGGCTGCTGCACCAGCAGCATCAGCCCTGGGCGCCCCACTGGCTGGCCCTGCTGCTGCTCTGGCTGCAGCGCCTGCAACATAGCCAAATGCATCTGCCTGCGGCTCTGTGAGCATAAGGCTGCTGGTGCTGCTGGCGCCAGCAAGAGAAGCCAGGGTGGAGTCGATGTGCTGCATGAGGCCTGACACGACGTCTGAGAAGCTGTCACTGCTCAGCACATCATCTTGACTAGTAGCTGCTGCCGCTGCTGCTGCTGTGTAGCCGCCTGCGTCGTCACCAATGCTGCTGCTGCCAGCAACAGAGCTGCCAGGGCTGCTGATGGTGGTGTTGGGGGGGCTGCTGCTGCTGCCAGGCCCAGCTGCTGCTGCTGCTGCTGCTGCTCTGCTTGACCCTGCAGCAGCTGCTGTGTGTTGCTGCTGCGGGCGTGGCAGCTGCCGCTGTCTGGGTAACATCTGCGCCTCTGAAGCAGTGCTCAGGGATGCAGCAGCAGCAGCAGTGGTGGTGGCAGTGGTAGCAGGGATGGAGGCACTTGCAGTCACTGCTGCACTCACTTCCTCCTCAATTGTGTCCAGCACTCGACCTGCCTTACCCAACCAGCCAAGAACAGCACTCTGCTGCTGCTGCTGCTGCTGAGTTGTAGACCCTACTGCATCTGCACCTGCAGCTGCAGCTGCTGGTGCTGCTACTACACCCCTCGTCCCGCCACTGCTGCTGCTGCCGCCGCTGCCAGCTCTGCTGCTGCTACTGCTGCTGTGCACGCCCCTGCCGCCAGCATCTCCACCAGCAGCCGCACCAATCTGGCCAGCAACTGTGCTGGGCAGTGACACGCTGCTGCTGCCGCCAGTGCCGCTGCCACTTGAGCTGCCTCCTGCTGCAACCTGCATGGCGCGCTCCTGAGCTTGCAGCATTAGTGAGCTGCTGCTGCTGCTGCTGCTGCTGCTGCTGCCGCCGGCGCTAGGGTCCCAGCCTAGCTGGGCAGCAGCTGCTGCTCTGCTGTCTCTGCTGCGCTGCTGCCGCTGCTGCATGCCGTACAGCAGTGTGCTGGGCAGTGAGATGTCAGAACTGATGCTACTGGGAGGAGGTGGTGGTGCATTCCCTGCCCACCCTCCTGCTGCTGCAGCCGGCATCCCCACCTGTGTAGATGTGGTTAGCCCCGACAGAGTGGACGCAGCTGCATCAGGCTGCTGCTGCTGCTGCTGCTGCCGCATTATGGTGCTAGGGATGGACATGCCACTAACACTGCTTGGCACGCCAGCAGCAGCAGCATGCTGTCTTGAGCTCTGTTTAGCCATGCGTAACGCCTGGCGTGCCTCTACACTTGAAGGCGACATGCTGCGGCCTGCCCTGGCAGCAGCAGCCGACCCAGCACTCCCGCTGCTGCCGCCGCTGCTGTCACTGCTGCTGCTGCTGTTAGCAGGTGCACCTGCTGCAGGCGGCCTGACTCCCCTATCGCCACCAAAGCCTGCAGCAGCAGCAGCACCTGCTGCAGCACGTACATCCGATGGCAGCTGTGCCATGATGGTGCTGGGCAGCATGGTAGAAAAGGAAGCAGTGCTGCCAGCTACTCCAGCACCACCACCAGCTGCTCCTGCTGCAAGCATACCACCACACTGTGCCGCCATACCAGCCGGCCCAAGCATCGCTTCTAGGGCCGTGTCCGTCAGCCCTGCTGCCTGCTGCTGCTGGCCTGTCGTAGCACCAGTGCCAAGCCCTGCAGTGCCGCCAGCACCTGCTGCTGCTCCCATACCTGCCAGTGCCTGCTGCAGCAGCTGATCAAGCTCGTCATCAATCATGCTGCTAATGCTGCTGCTGCCCATGCTGCTGGTACTTCGCAGCCCTGCTGCTGCCAGGTCACCTGACTGGCTGCCGGCTGCGCTGCTGTCACGCAGGGACAGCAGCTCCTGCAGCATCCTGTACTGATCATCACGCGCTGCTGCTGCTGCTGCTGCTGCTGCGGGGGCTATGCCAGCCTGGGCGCCTGCTGCAGCACCACTCTCAGGCAGCCATACTCGCAGAGTTGATGGTAACGAGACAGCATCAGTCGATGCAGCCTCTGGCACTGCCGCTGCAGCTGCTGGGGGCCCACTGCCAGCAGCAAACGCCCTCTGCTGCTGGAACAAGGTTGAAGGCAGCGAGGTTGCACTGCTCAATAGGTAGCTGCCTGGCACTCCTGCAGCAGCCGCACCCTGCTGCCGCTGCTGCTGCTGTTCAGCTGCTGCTGCCAGGTCAGCAAGGTTGTGCAGCAGCTGCTCCTCATCCCCTTCTGTGGTAGTGGAGAGGCTCCAGCTCATATCAAGCAGCGCACCTTGCGCCCCTGCTGCTGCTGCTGCTGCTGGACGTGGCTGCATTGCTGCTGCTGCTGTGGCTCCTGCAAGCGTAGTAGGCAGCGATGTGCTCGAGCTGCTAACCAAGCCAGTTTGCAGTTGCTGCTGCAGCTGCTGCAACTGACGCTGCAGCTGCATACTGCTGGTGCCCACACCAGCAGCACCACCGGCAGCCCTGCCGCCGCCAGCAGCACCAAATATCGTGGTCGGCAGCGTCTCACTGCTGCTGCTGGCGTCAAGCAAGCCGCCAACCTGCTGCTGCAGCTGCTGTCCGCCAGCTGTTAGGCCACCTAGCTCCTGCAGCAGCTGCGCTGTGCTGCCTGTGCCGATGCTGCTGCTCATGCTGCTGAGGCTAACACTTGGCAGCCCTAGCTGCTTGAGCTCCTGCTGGACCTCTCGCAGCCCTGCAGCCAAGTCAGCAGATGCCCATTGCTCACTCAGATTTGGTGCGGCAGCCGCCGCACCCTGCTGCTGCTGCTGCTGGCGTGCTGCTGCTGCCGCTGCGGCCCTGCGGCCTGATCTGCCTGCAGGGTGCGTCGGGCTGTCAACAGAAGGCTGAGGGCCTGCCAGGGGCTCCAGAAGACTGCTGGGGTAGTCTGGGGCAAGGATGCGCTCAATCAAAGCCTGTGGAAGCAGCAGCAGCAGCAACAGCACAGCCAGGTGGCAGTTGCTATATCACCACGATGGTACTGCTCAGGTGGCGCAGAGCTCGGGTAGCCAACATGTTGATGGACAAAACCAACGCAAGCACTTATAGCAGCCGGCCAGAGAGCAGCAGGTGAAGTGACAAACATGGTAACACAGCACAATGCTTCCTCACCTCCAAGTCATTCCTGCCTGGGTCTGTTTCAATGCTTGAGCTGATATCCAGTGCCGCCAGGTCAGCAGCAGCAGCAGCAGTAATAGCCGCAGGTGCTGCCAGCGCTGGCGCCCGCAACTGCTGCAGGGCTTGCTGCCGCATGGCAGCACGCGCAGCTGGTGTTGGCTGCACACCTTCGCCAGCACCAGCTGCAGCGCGTTGGTCTACCCGTGCTGCTACCAAGCCTGTTGTAGCAGGCAGGACTGCTGCCGGTAGCTGTTGCTGCTGCTGC
>RWJK01001536.1:46043-66453 GCA_004335835.1 Scenedesmus sp. ARA3 | reverse complement strand
GCAGCAGCAGCAGCAGCGGCGCTCTGTGATGCAGCCTTTGAGCATGGTATGTACATAACTACTGATGCAGGCGGTGGCTTGTGGTGCTGCGGGAGCGGCAGGCGCTGCAGGCTGCTGTGGCGGCGCAGCGGCAGCCGCAGCCGCAGCGCTTTGTGATGCAGTCGTTGAGCATGGCAGTGCGTCACTGCTGACGCAGGTGGTGGCTGGTGGTGCTGCGGGAGCAGCCGGCGCTGCAGCAGCAGCAGGAGCGGCGTCAGGCTGCTGCGGTGGCGCAGCAGCAGCAGCAGCTCTTTGTGATGCAGCCGTTGAGCATGGCAGTGCGTCACTGCTGATGCTGTTGAACTTCTGACTGATGGATGCACAGTGTTGGGACGAGATGAAATGCTAGGGATGATGTGCCTATTGGTTGAGCAGCAAAGTTGCCTCTGACAGAGGCTGTCAGTGTTACTTGCAGATGCGCGCATGACCGCGCCCTGAGATGTGTGCGCTTTGCATCGCTTCTTTCTGGTAGGGCTAGCATGGTGCCATGCCATTGTTTCTACTCTTCCTTGTTTGCAAGATTTGGATACAGACGGCTAGCTGGCTATGGAGCCTTTGTGGGCAGTAGGAAGTGGCAGTTGCGTCAATTGGTGCTATCAATTGGCTGCTGATGCAATTGTGGTGCATATGTGGCTCCTGCTTGGTTGTGCGAGCTGCGCACGCAGCGATTTGCTGCGACATCTGTCAACATGTGTTGTAGCTGGTGCTGGGATCTGTTCAGGCAACTGCACAGGCTGCATCTGCAGCTCTGTATGCCTTCGTGGGGTGGGCCTTCATTGCGAATGGTATATTCTGCTGTGGATGTTGCTGTGCATCGTCAACGCAGCAGTTTGGGTATATTCTTTGCTCATGGCCTGCTTCGAGGATGAGCAGTCGTGTTGAGCTTTCGACTTGCGCTGAGCTGTGCTGCGCTGCGCTGCGTGACTTGTTGCTGCTGCTGAAGGCCTTGGCGATGCCAGCAGCAGCAGGTTTGCTGAGCATAGCTTAGCATACTAGAATTCTTCAGAGGGTGGTGCCTCTTTGATGCATAGACAGTTTCTTATTAAGTACATGCTCTGAGCTGAACCCAAAACAGTGCAGGCTTGAGCTGTCCAGAGGGCTCAGGCCCTGCAGGTTTGCTGAGCTTCATTTGGTGATGTTAGCAGCAGGTTGGCTGAGCTTGAACAACTGCAAAGGGTGACGTCTCTGTGATGATTACACAGTCATTGATCATGCGCTACTATCGCTAGTAGCTCCGGGCTGAACTCAAAACAGTGCATGTTTGAGTTCTGAGCGGCCTCAGGCCCTGCAGGTTTGCTGAGCTTGATATGGTGATGTCAGCAGCAGGTATGCTGATGAGCTTGATTACCTGCAAAGGGTGACGTCTCTGTATTGGGCACACAGTTCTTGATCATGTGCTAGCTCTGAGCTGAGCCGAATTGTGCATGTCTGAGCAGGATCACCTGCAAAGGGTGACGTCTCTGTGTTGGATACACATGTCCTTGATGAAGTATTTGCTCTGAGCTGAACCCAAAACAGTGCATGTTTGAGCTCTCCAGCAGGTCTGGGTGAGGCATGTTGACTGTGCGACATTCTGTTTGCAGCATACAGGATCGTACTTTTTTTTGGTAGTGCACGTTGACCGTGCTATATTTGGCCGGAGCATTCTAGATTGTGCCACACTTCTGGTGATGTGCATTGACTGTGCGGCACTTGGTTCAACCACAGCTGCAATTTGGAGCATACTGGATTGTACCCCGCTGCAGGGTTGGCACAAGGTTGATCTTCGTGTGCTGCGCTGTGCTTGCTGTGCTGCGCTGTGCTTGCTGTGCTGTGCTGTGCTGTGCTGTGCTGTGCTGTGCTGTGCTGTGTGCTGCATGCTCTGTTACTGCTTGAGGCCTGGACGCCTCATGCTGTCCCCCACACATGGCACAGTATGAACAGCAGTACAGAAAGTGTATTTGATCAGCAGTGCAGCTGCTGATTCAGCCAGCGGGTCAGACGTTTTGCTTGGTTCACTTCCGCTGGCTGCACAGCAGGCTTGTGGTCTTTGCCTGTTGTATTCAGGCCTGAACTTGTGGGTTGTTGTGTGTCATTACAGACATCGTGATAGATTCAGAGTTGCACTGCAGATGCTTTTTGGCAGTGTCGGTGGCACCTTGATAGCTGTCAGTAGCACGGTATTGCTATGTTACCAGGCTCGGTGGTTGGCGCAAATGCTGCGTGACTGCAGCAGAAGTAGGAAGGTGTCTGCAATGGTAGCACTGTATTGCCATGTTAGCAGGCTTGGTGGTTGGCGCAGATGCTGCTTGGCTGCAGCAGAAGTACGAATGTGTCTGCACATGTACCAGCATGCAGCTGTACTCGCTGCAAGACTTCTGAAGTACCCTTGTTTGTAGGTCTGGATGTTTTTGGTACAAACCACCGCAGGCTGCACTTGTGGCAGCGATGCCGGCCGTGCTGCTGTATCGCCTGCTGACTGCAGCATTGCATCACATCTGTGGCGGCTGTGTTTGCTGCAGCACTTATGAAGTATTCTTGGTCATTGGTCGCTGGCTGTTCTCTCCAGGACCTCGCGGGCTGCTAGTTTGAAGCTACACAGGCCGTGCTGCTGTATCGCCTGCTGACTGCAGCATTGCATCACATCTGTGGCGGCTCCATTGGGGCGCGGGGCAGATGGCGTTGATGCTATGGCGTGATGGGTAACGTGATGATGATGTGGCAGCTGTGTTTGCCGTACCGTGCGTGGGCGGCGCCAGTTGCCCGTCAGGGTTGGGGTAAAGCTTGCTGCTGCCTCTTTGGCATGTGCATGCCTTTATATATTAACTTGCCCAAATGTTGGGGACACTGGTGCTTTGGATGGGGATGGGGTGCGGGTAATTGTAGCAGCAGACCTGCTGCAGTAGTGTATGTCCGGATGTGGGTGCCGCCGCTGCTGTTAGTGCTGCTGCTGCCTGATGCCTGGTGGACGGTGTGGTGAATGGAGCAGGGCTATTGCAGCAACATCTGTTCAGACATGCATGCCGCTGCTGTTGTCAGTGCTGCTGCTGTCAGTGCTGCTGTTGTTAGTGCTGCTGCCAGCTGCCTGCTGGACAGTGTGGGTGAAAGTAGCAGGTTTTCGGCGACATACATTTGTCCAAACGTGGGTGCTGCTGCTGCCCTTGGTGCTGCATCAGTCAGTGCTGCTGCCAGCTGCCTGCTTGACAGTGTGGGTGTAAGTAGCTGGTTCGGCGACATATATTTGAACAGACGTGGGTGCTGCTGCTGCCCTTGGTGCTGCAGCTGTGAGTGCTGCTGCTGGCCAGGCTGCCTGCAGGACGGTGTGTGGCACTTGGCACTTGAACAACAGATGTGTTTCTAGATCTGGGTGCTGCTGCTGCTCTTGGTGCTTCAGCTGTGAGTGCTGCTGCTGGCGCAGCTGCCTGCAGGACGGTGTGCGGCACCTGGCACTTGAGCAACAGATTTGTTTGCAGATGTGGGTGCTGCTGCTGCCCTTGGTGCTGCATCAGTCAGTGCTGCTGCTGGCCTGGCTACCTGCAGGACGGTGTGTGGGCACTGGGCACTTGAGCAATATGTTCATTCGAGATGTGGGTGCTGCTGCTGCTCTTGGTGCTTCAGCTGTGAGTGCTGCTGCTGGCGCTCCTGCTGCCTGCAGGACAGTCTGATGCGCCCTTGGTGCTGCAGCGGTTTGTGCTGCTGCCCGGGTGGGTTTTGCTGCCTACAGGACAGTCTAGTGAGCAGGACAGCAAATGTATACTGCGGCGTGTGTCACCAGGTGCTGCAGCTGCGCTTTTTTTGCATTTTCAGCTGTGCTGGCTTGCACACAGCTGACATGCTGTGTGTCAATGATACCTGGGGTGAAGTTTCATCGCCTTGCGTGCTTCATAAGAATGAGGCAGGCGTGTCTGTTTGCATGCATGCATGCGCAGGGCTAGCGCAGGGCTAGGGCATGGCGCAGCACAATTCCAGCATTGTGCAAGTGTCATCTGTGTGCTGGCCTGCCTCTCCTGGTGGTCAGTATCAATACTCTAAGACATAACATTGTGTTGCGAATCCACTACTACATCTGTCTGCACCCAGATTGTGTCTAGCTTAGTGCATTGGTGCGCTTTGCTGCCTGTGCGTATGATGGTTGGCGGTTGGCGCCTGATTCGTGTACGCTGCGTTTGGCCCAAAACGCCGCTGGCAGCGGCAGCGTCCATGCTGGTGGATCTGTGAAAATGACAAATCCATACGGCTCTAGGATCCCCAATGACCGTGGTAAATGCATAGCTGCGCACCGCGATGTGGAAGGAAATGCACCAACCAGCACAACATGAGGCTGCATTGGTGTGGCGCCAATGGGACCATGGGGCTATGAGAGAGGATAGTTACATGTGAGTCCTGGCACCATCAGTGTGGCGCCACAAAAGGTTGAACACAGGTCTGAGACCAGAAAGGAGAGTGAGCACCGTAAAACACACTGCACACCCTTGAGCACCAAATCTCTCATGTTATATCCAGAGACGTCTCAATGGTACAAGTTTTATTGAATGCAAGTGATGAACGCCATAACTACCATATTTTGCCGGCACTAATAGCAGCCAGCGACAATCGCTGAAGGCTTGGTGCCACAGCCTGCAAAGCAGCACCCCTTCAAATGGCACCAGAGCTGGCTCAGTTCACGGTGCAGCACCGTGCTGAGGGCCTCAGCACCAGCCGGGCTCCCCCACAGGCACGCTGCTGCAGCCCTGCAGCGCTGCCGCCTGCTGCCGTATCTCAATGGTGGTGATTTCTGGTGGAAGCTATGGCACCTCCCTAAGCAAGGTGGTCAGTGCAAGCTTTGTGACGCTACAACATTTACAATCTGCGAGCACAGCTCTCGGCCAGCAGCCATCACAAAAGGCTCGACAGTAGCTTGCAAAGCACGCCTTTCCAATGGCGCCAGAGCCGGCTCAGTTCACGGTACCTCAGCACCAGCCGGGCTGCCCCACAGTCACGCTGCTGCAGCCCTGCAGCGCTGCCGCCTGCTGCTGCAGCAGCGCCCGCACGCGCTGCGCCTGCCGCACCTGCGCCGCCGCTGCATCACCTGCCTGCTGCTGCCGCTGCCGCCGCCTGCCATGCTGCTGCTGCTCCCTCATCAGCTTGCCAGCCCTCAAGCCTCCATCTGCAGCTTGTGTGCCTGCACTGCCACCAGAATCACCCTCGTTTTCAGAAGACCCAGCAGCAGCTGTTTCCACCTGCCGATCCGCTGTGAAGTATGCATGCTGCAGCGCCTGCAGCGCAGTGGGCCTCTGGGCAGGGTCCCAAGCCAGCAGCCGCTGCAGCAGCCGCAGCGCAAGGCCACCTTCTAGCCCCACCCCTGCAGGGTCTCTGGCGGCAATCAGCAGCAGCAATGACTCATCGCTGCAGCTCCAGGGGATAGGCACAGCATTGCTGCTGCTGCTGCTGCTGCTGGTGTCTGAGCGGTGGGAGCCTTGATGCTGCTGCTGGTCGGTTGGTTCTGCTGCTGCTGAAGAGCCCGCGGGAGCGTTCTCAGGCGGAGCAGAGGGCCTGAGCTTGACCTGCAAGCAGTTGCGCATACGCACACGTGTTACGAACTGATAAATAGATTCTGACCTGTACAGGCAACATGCCAGGATACAGTGTTCTCCTCGAAGTCACAGATTATGTGTTGGGGCAGTAGCTGCATCAGTGTCCGCACAACAGTGCCTGCATACTCACTCTGCCCGGGTACAGGCACAGCTCCATCAGTCCTCGCAGCAGGTACAGCAGCACCAACAGGCACCACTCAATCGGCAACAGCAGCAGATAAAAAACATTCACGCTCACCCTGCCCGGGTACAGGCACAGCTCCATCAGTCCTCGCAGCAGGTACAGCAGCTGTCGCTCGCCTGCGGGCCGCCCCCTCAGCCGCAGCTGCTTGTCCAGTGCGGCACGCGTGGCCGGGGAGGGCGCAAACACAGCCGGTGTGCCTAGCACGAGCTCCAGCTGACCAATTGTTGCAGAGAGACAGCAGCAGCAGCAGCGGCAGAACAAGCGGCATTGGGTGTGGTGGGTGAGGGTGCAAACACGGTGCGTGTGCCGAGTACGAGCTCAATATCAAAACAGCAGCAGCAGCAGCAGAGGAGCACATTGTTTTGGGTATTGTGGTTAAGCTGCAGACACTGCCGGCGTGCCGAGCACCTGCCTAGCACTAGCCCGAGCTGCCGAGATGACGATGAAAAGGTTTGGCAGCAGCAGCAGCAGCAGCAGCACCAGCAGCGGGTGGCAACTGAGGTTCACATATGCTGCTGCGTGCGTTCTACCTGTTGGGCTTGCTCGGACTCAACCCAGCACATGTCACAAGCGTGCAGCTGCGCCAAACCTTTTCCAAGTCCAATGTTACACGTTCATCAGAGGCAGATAGTCCCCAAAGGACCAGATGATCTGAGACTCACCATCACCACGCCTGCGCTCCACATGTCGTATGCGTGCAGCTGCGATGGCCCTGCTGACAGCGGGTGGTGGTACCTGCAGGCACAGCGCAGCACAACACAGCACAGCACAGCACAGCATGCAATGGATCAACACAGTACAGTACAGCACAGCACAGCAGAGATGAGCACAGCACAGCACAGCACACAATGTAATATCACCGTACAGTACAGCACAGCAGAGATCAGCAAAGAACAGCAAAGCACAGAATGTACCATCACAGTACAGCACAGTACTGTACAGCAGAGATCAGCACAGCACGGCATACAGCGTCACATCACATCACACCAACTCCTGGCACAGCAGATATCAGCATACTTCAGGTGATCCGACCCCAGCAAACACAGCTAACAGCACACAGCCCGCCCCACCTGCTGCTGAAGATGACCTCAGGGGGTGCATATTCCAGTGTCAGCTCATCCAAGCTAGGCCACACCCCCCTCACCACCACATGATGGCAACAGAACCCGCTTTTCACATCACAGCACACAGGCACACCCACAAAGCAGCACAACAGTCCTGCGGCCCATGCAAAACACAGCTAACAGCACACAGCCCGCCCCACCTGCTGCTGAAGATGACTTCAGGGGGTGCATATTCCAGTGTCAGCTCATCCAAGCTAGGGCCAACACTCCCCTCAGCACCACAACCGCCAGCCATAGTGGCCTGCTGCCGGCCATACAGCCCAGAAGCAATGCTGATCCGGTCTAATGCAGATCCAAAGTCTATGAGGCGCAGGTGCAGTGAGAGTGGATCAGGCTGCAGCACACTGCTGCTGCTGCTGCTGCTGCTGCTGCTGCTGCTGCTGCTGCTGTGGTTGGCTGTGTGAGGACGCTGGTGCCCTGCTGTCTGCTGCTTTCGAAGCTGCGCGGGATCAGGCCCAGCAGCAGCAGCAGCAGCAGCAGCAGCAGCAGGCCTGACGAGCAGGTTCTCTGGCTTCACGTCTCTGTGGCTGACGTTCGCAGCCTGCACTGCTGCCAGGCCCTGCAGCAGCTGCTGCATTAGTGATGCAACAAAGGCATGGCTGTGTGGTGAAGCCCTGGCAGCAGTCCACCAACGGCTGGGACCCACAACTGACAAGCCACCACCAGCAGCAGCAGCAGCAGCGGGAGGGCTGCCGCCAGCATTCGCAACACTAGGCTTGTTTCTGCCATCGCCAGTGCCGCTTGTTTTGCGGCGAGTGCCTGCTGCACCAGTGCCTTGTGTGCTGTGCGCACTGCCAGGGTTGCTAGGTTCAGAATCTGTTTCGCTCGGTTCAGATTCTGTGTCAGCCTCTGTGCCTGCTGCTGTGCTGACCACAGGCTCATACATGAGACTGTGCAGGGAGCGGCCCTCGTTCTGTTGCGCCAGCAGCAGCAGCAGCAGCAGCAGCAGCAGCAGCAGCAGCAGCAGCAGCAGCAGCAGCAGCAGCAGCAGCAGCAGCAGCAGCAGCAGCAGCAGCAGCAGACATGAGGTGTGTAAATAAGGCTGTGCAAGGAGCGGCCCTCCATCTGGTCTGCGGGTGAAGCCAGCATCAAGTGACAAGCAGCAGCAGCAGCAGCAGCAGCAGCAGCAGCAACAGCAGCAGCACAGCAACACGAGTTGATAGAGCAACTAATATGTATGCAGCGAGTCAGCTGGGCTTCCTGACTCAGCTCACATATGGCCCCTCAGCTCAGCTCAGCTCAGCTGAGTTTGAGTCGAGGCGAGTGCACTCACCTTGAACACGAGCCAGACATCCCCACCAGGCTTTGTTGTGAAACCTTCGACATACCGCACCAGGTGCTCGTGCCCTTGCAGCAGCATGGCTGCACGTGCTGCTGCTGCTGATGATGATGATGATGATGATGATGGCCCAGCTGTGGCATCACTAGCATGTTGCTGCTGCTGCTGCTGCTGCTGCTGCTGCTTGGCCAGCAGCTGCCCGAAGTAAGCCTCCCGCAGTGCTGAGCGCCGCACTGCACTGCCCCTAGAGCCCGACACCCTCTTCAGCACGAGCAGCTCAGGAGAATCCGGGGTTTGTGCTGTACTGCCTTCTGTACTGCCCGCTGTACTGTCAGCTGTACTGCCTGGTGTACTGCCTGTTGTGCTGGCATTTGATCGTACTGCAGACCAGACCTCTCCAAAGTGGCCCCGCCCAAACTGCTTTCCAAGCCTGTACTGCGCTGCACTGCCCTCAGCATGCACAGCTCGCTGCAGATCTGCCAGCCTTCCAGGCTTGAGCAGCAGCTGTGTGCCTGCTGCTGCTGCTGCTGCTGCTGTTTTGTCAGCCAGGCGCACAGGAACCGCAGCAGGTGTTACTACAGGTGCTGCTTGATGCATTGTCTCAGCTGAAGGCGCACCCATGACTTGTGCTTCTTTTGGCACCTCCACATCCTCTCCCTGCTGCTGCTGCTGCTGCTGCTGCTGCTGCTGCTTTGGCTGTAGCCCAAGTGACTGCTGCACAGACTTGTGCCAGCCCAGCAGTGAGCGCTGATGCTTCCCAAACAGCAGCAGCATGCCTGCTCGCAACAGAGCAGCTCGCGTGCTGCTGCTGCTGCTGCTGCTGCTACCAGACTTGTCAGCATCCTGAGCTGGTGCAACAGCTGTTGTGCTGTCACTCTTTTGTGCATCTGCTGTCACTCTTCCCCAAGACGGCTCAACCAGCCGATCATCATCATCATCATCATCATCATCACCAGCAGCAGCAGCAGCAGCTTCTGCTGATCCGCCAGCAGCAACTGCTGCATTGTCACCTGGCTTATCGTCTGCATCCTCTGCCGCACCCTGCTGCGGTGCTGTCTCAGGTGCAGGGTACCAGTCCTGCTGCCTCGGCACAGACAGCAGCGAATCAAGCACAGCTGATAAGGCCCCACCACCCGGCACAAGTGCAGTGCTCGGCTCTGCAGCAGCACCAGCTAGGCAAGCTGACAAGAAGCCTTCACTGCTGCTGCTGCTGCTGCCGGTTTGGCTTGTGTCATCATCATCCTTGCTCCCATGCAGCCATCGCATAAGGGCTTTCTGTGGTGCTGCTGGTGCTGCTTGGGTGCCTGTCAGCGCACGCTGCTGCTGCTGTTGGTTAGACGCAGATGGCAGCAGCAGCCTGCAGAGCTGCTCGCGTGCGGCTGCTCCACTGCCAGAAGCAGCAGCAGCAGCAGCAGCAGCAGCACCTGCAGCAGCAGCAGCTGTGCCTGCAGCAATGGGTGCCCTCAGCTGCAGCAGCAAGCTGTCTGGCCGCATGTGCCTGCAAGTGGCACATCACAGGGATGATGTTCATAATTTGTGATGTGATTGTGGACAGGCAAGTACAGCAAGCATGATCATGGTGCTGGTGTTGGACTGCAGCAACTGTTATGCTGACAGCAGGTGTCTCCCAACTCCACAATGCATCATACATTTGCCAGGGCAGCCAGGCATGCTGTCAGCCTACATCTGCTGCCACTCCACATCAGCTGCTGCACTTTCACAGCCACCAGCACATCGCCAGAACAAGTGTCACAGACAGCAGGAAGGTACATAATCTTGGATGGTGTGTCATCCAAAGCCATTCGCACCTTGCCAGACTGTGCTGCTGCTGCTCCTCTGCCTTGCTGCCTCTGTTTTCTGCAGCAACTTCCGCTTCTCCTGCTGCTGCGCCAAGCAGCACTTCATCCACTCCCAGCACAGGGTGCAGATGGCAGTGACCAGCCATGGCAGTAGCAGCTGCAGCCATCCGCTGTAACAGCACATACCGCTGAATGCCTTCGGGCTTATGCAGCCCACCCCCTGTAGCACCCCCATCACCAACGACATCACTCCCATCAGCAGCAGCTGCTGCAGCACGTGCAGCATCCGCTGCAGCATCTGCAGTGCCGGCGGCTGTGTTTGGCTTGCCACAAACAACTGCACTGCCCTCAGCTAATCCAGGAGACAAGGGTTCTACGCTGCCAAAGCCGCCACCCCACTGCATGTCTGGCGGCAGCAGCCGCTGCAGCGCTGTCATCTCGCTGCCGCTGCTGCTGCCGCTGCTGCTGCCGCTGCTGCTGCTGCTGCTGCCGTCGCTGCTGCTGCTGCTGCTGTGTTTGCTGCCAGTCGATGTGGTACTGACTGCCGTACGCTGCACGCTGGCGGTGTCAGCAGCAGCAGCTGCTGCTGCTCTGCCCTCAGGAACCTGAAGTTCACAGCGAGGCAGGTGCAGGAGCTCGAGAACTTCCAGCTCCTCAACCGTGAAGTCTGCTGAGAAGTCTGCCGTGAACTTTCCTGGAACATCTACGATGTCCACTGGCACCACTTGACTCTTGCTGCTGGCTTCAGCGGGTGCACTGCTGGCACTGCTAAATGGTGCAACACAGCGGCTCTGCTGCTGCTGCTGCTGCCGCAGCCCAGCTGCTGCTGCAGCAGCCTCCCGGACATCTAGGACTGCCACTGCCAGATTGTCCATTGACATGCGGTTGTATGCCTCATTAGCAATGCGAAACGCAATCGCTTGCGGCAGCGTGTAGGGCGCTACAATGCCGGCCGGCAGCGGGCAGTAGCTGTATGAGATGTCAGGGACAGCATCTTCAGCCACAGTTGCATCGCCTGCTGCTGCATCACTACCAGCACTCTTTTTGGTGTGCCTGCTGCTGCTGCTGCTGCTGCTGCTGCTGCTGAGGGACTGCCCTGCTTCTGTATCAACTGCTGAGTCAGCATCAGAATCTTCTGCAGATCCCTCATCAGAATCTTCATCTCGATCTTCTGCCCGATCTTCCCAACCGCACCTGCCATGGAAATCTAACCGCCCTTGAGCTGCACCCATCTGGCACACCATCGCCTCTTGCTCCTCTGACAGCAGCAACTGCTGCTGCTGCTGCTGCTGCTGTTGAGGAAGCTGAACAGTTGCGTCCGCCTCAACACCAGCATCTGCCTGCTGTTGCGAGTCTGACTCAACCTGCTGCTGCTGCTCCTGCTGCCGGCGGCGCCGCTGCGCCACCTCGCGCCGATGCTGCTGCCGCCGCTGCCGCCGCAGCATCGCCCCGCCATCCAGCGCCTCAGCACCTACTGCTGCCAGCAGCTGCTGCTGCGCAGTGCAGTCGCAGCAGCCCCGCATCTTCTCTACCGCTGCTCTGCTGCTGCCTGACGCAGCAGCTGCAGTGTTGTGCCGGCCTTGTCCTCCTGCTGCTGCTGCTGCTGCTGCTGGATCTGTCATTCTTGAAGTTGTTACATGACCTGGCAAAGCCATTGCAGGTGGAGGTGGTAATGCTGAGGGGATACTGTCTGATCCAGCCCACACTGCCCAAGCATGCTGACACACCGCCTCGCTAGTCAGTGCCTCAAACACTCCATCACTTGCCAACACCACGAATGCGTCCCCTGGCTGTAACACATGTGTTACAAACTCAGGGTTTGGCACCACGCCCTGATCCTGAAACCCTAGGTCCCCAAAAGACCGTGTTACTTCCAGCTCGCCACGCACGCGGAGCTTCCCGCCGGGTGTGGCAGGGTTGACCGTTATTTGACCGCCTGCATTTCGAATTCGATCTGCTTCATCTGCCCGGCTGGGGGTGTGGTCTGCAGTGAGACCTGCTGCCAGCAAAGGCCTGGCAGGAGGATCTGACACTGCTGCTGCTGCTGCTGCTGACTCAAACTTGATCTCTTGCTTGCTGCAAGTGGCACTTGCCTGTGCATGCTGCTGCTGTTTTTGTATGAGCAGCGCTGCTGACTGCCCTGCCTTGCTGCTGCCACTGCCAGCAGAGTAAGGCATCACATCCGTACCGCTGCCTGCAGCTGCAGCAGCAGTGCGGCTAGCCTTGCTCCGACTGCCGCTAGCAGCAGCAGCATCCCTTGACATACACGCCAAGCTGCTGCTGCTGCTCGCAGCACTTCCCGTGCCGCCGCTGCTGCTGCTGCTGCTGTTGGTGCTTGCTGCTGCTCTGCCGTGGCTGCTGCCGGCAGCAATAGAGGCTGCGCTGCTAGCGTTGCTGGTGCACAGGATAGCGCGCGAGTTGCCCACATTGCCAACCAGCAACTGCCGCCCCACCAGCATTGCAAAGACAGCAGTGCTACCATCATCTCCATCCCAGGGAGACTCAGCTGCAGCAGCAGCAGCAGCACCCTCCCTGCTGCTGCTGCTGCTGCTGTTATTTGCTGTTGTTAGTGACACATTGCCAGCAGCAGCTGCAGCAGCCTCATCCACATGCAGCCGCGCCTTTTGCAGGAATGCGCCGTTCAGCCGCTGCGCCGCATGTGTTATGGCTGCCTGTAAGCGTGGGTGGTGGATGGAGCAGCTAGACTGCCAGGCTGCTGCTGCTGCTGTGAACAGCGCTGTGTGCAGCTGCTGTGTCAGCATGTCGCATGCTGCTGAGCCCTCGTGGCCGTCATAGACTGCGCGGTTGACAGGAGATCAATGCAGCAGCAGCAGCACCGCATGCGCCCTTGTAACTGAGTAGACACACAACACGTCAGCTGTGTTTCTATCCTGCTGGCATGAATCCGCATGTGATTCCTTTGTCAACAACATGACATGAGATTGACCATAGTGAATACTTACAGGCAGCAAGGGCATCACGCCGCCACACACCCCCCACTGTGACGAGCATGCACTGCATGCCCAATTGCCAAGGGAATAGAGGAGTGGAACAGGGCACTTTGTATGCTTGAGCTGCACGCAAATGCGGGCTTACATAGTTGACACAACAGCCGTTCAACTGCTGCCCCAGGTCGCCATGTATTTCAGATGTATGCAAGGGGCCAAGGCTTTGAAGTTACACCAATGCAGCGAGGTCGAACATCAGCATTCTCACCAGGCACCAACATACTATGCATCTATGCACCACGTGCTGCTGCTGCTGCTGCTGCTGCTGCTGCTGCTGTTTCCTGCAGCACCAGCTGGCAGCACTGCAACCGCCAGCAGCTGCAGCCCACTCACCTGCTGCATATGTGTAGTTCACAGTGGGACACAGCCGTCCACCCGGCAGGCTGCTCATGTTAAGCACAACTCTGTCTTCCATGGCAAAGCGCCTGCCTTGCCGCAGCGCAACACCAGCAACAGGGTGGCCCAGCTGCAGAGCTGCATCTAGAGGAGCCAGCTGCTGCCCCTGCCAGAAGCCCAGGTAGGCCCCCAGCAGGTACAGCCGATATAACAGCTTTAACAGGAACATATCGTTTTAGATTCGGCATCAGCATGAGCACTGCTGACGGTGGATGTTCATGTGTGTCCAGGTCATGCACCTCAGGTCCCTGCTGTGACGCTGTATCAAACAGCTGATCGCGGCTTGGTGCAGAAGATGGACGTTATCCAATCGTCTCTGACGCAGCTGCTCAGAAGCGCTGAATCCCGGGTAACTTGCGGGAAGCGAGTGGTTTGAAGCAGTTGTCATACTGCAGAACATCGTCACGCTCAATTGGCTGGCAAGCTTTTAGTATGCAGAGCCTAACGCAACATGCAAGCACCTTGATATCATTTGACGTTTCTTGAGGAGACAAGACGGACTGAAGTTGCAGTGAACGCCAAGCGCATTTGTAGATCTCTCTGCCTGACGCCCTACGCACGTGTTCAATTGTTCAATTGTCTCTTTACAATAGTATTTGGACCAACCGCCTCAACCACCTCGGCACATCAGTACAGTAATCATGCTGGCCGCAGCACCAAGCCAAGGCACTTGCCTGCGGTCACGCCATGCAGGCTGCAGGACTCAGTTTGTAGCAGCACCCGTAGTTAGGCCTTGCTTACAAAGGCTAGTCAGGCGACAGGTACGGCCTGCAGGTTGAGCAACACCCCAGAGTCAGCACAGCGGGAAACTGCTACCACAGCTGCTGCAGAGCAGCATGCAGCTTGCAGGCGTGCATGGATGTGCAACTCACATCAGCGTGCTGGGTTTTTTTTCTTGTGCAGTGTGTATGCATGAGCACAGCAGCGCAGAAGGTGTCAGACCTGCCAGGCAGCCTGCAAAAGATTGTGGGCTCTTTCCAAATGGTGGGTGTGGCTGGCCTATGTGTCAGCAGCATTATGGATGGTGACGCCAGCAGCTGTTATACCATCAGCAGCAGCTAGCTATCAGTACAATGCGTGTCATGCGATGTTCGGCTGGCAAGCTGCTGGTTGATGGAGGAGCGAGCAGGGCAGCTTGCAGGCCCTGCTATTTTTTTCGCCTAGCATGCACATGCGTGCGCATGTTTGGCAATTGGCTCGGCGCAGTCAATAGCTTGCAGGACAGGCAATTGCCCAGCGTTTGCAACAACACAGACAGCAGCAGGAAAGCCAGCCGTTGTACAGAAGCAGTGTACAGCAGTGTACAGAGCACGGGAACATCACACACGGCAGCAGCCAGCATGCTTGATGTCGTCTTCGGCTGCATTGTCTGGGTTGATGTGCAGCTGTACAGCAACGGCGTCCCACAGCAGAAGTGCAGTTCTTGCACTGGTGCTGACCTGTCATGCGTGCCGAGTGTGCTGTGTGCGCCACTGCGTTGTCTGCGCTATGCGTGCCACCAGTTTGTGTTCAGAGCTGCTGTTTGTTCTCAGCTCAACACTGCTCTGTGCTCCCTCATCTTGGCATCTTCCATGTGGCAGGTGCCTGACCCCATGGCGCGCTACAAGCAGCTGCTGTTCTACGCAGCCAAGCTGCCACCCATGGCAGTTGAGCAGCACCAGCCAGAGAACAAGGTGGAGGGCTGCGTGTCACAGGTGCGGCAGTATGAGTGGGTAGTATCTTATGATATTTGCTGTAATAGCACCAGCCAGCAAACAAGGTGCAGGGCTGTACGTCGCAGGTGCGGCAAGATCGCTAGTGCAGCGCAGTGCTGTCACGTGTTAGCAGAGTTGCAGGGCTGTGTAAGTATGTCAGGTGGAGGCATGCAGCAGCGCTGCACTGCTCAGTGCTGTTGGGAGCGTATGCACAAAGTGCAGCGTCTCATAGTAAGCAGCGCTGTCTGTTCAGTGCGAGAAATGCAGCAGGTGTCGTTGTTGCCTGAGTTGGGGGACATGGCAAGATAGTATGGGACCGCCGACAGCGACTTGCAGCTCACCCAGCACCTGGCTGCGCTCCACACCAACCCCAATCCCTCACCATGTTTGTTAAACCCTCCGCGCAGGTGTGGGTGGTGCGCTATCTTGTGGTGCTTGATTAGTCACACACACTGATGGCTGAGTGCTTTCTTTCTTCCGTTTTTCCCTACCCCAGGTGTGGGTGGTGCCAGAGTTGCGGGATGATGGCAAGGATTACTGGACTGCTGACAGCGACTCGCAGCTTACAAAGGGCCTGGCAGCGCTGCTGGTGCTGGGACTGAGAGGTTGCAGCCCTGCTGAGATACTGAATGTGCAGCCCTAACCCTGTGCCTGTGTCAACCCTCCATGCAGGTGTGGGTAGTGCGCGATGTCGTGGTGTGCAGTTGACTGCACTTGCTGACGGCAGTGTGCTTTCCGCTCCTTCTTTCTTACCCCTTTTCAGGTGTGGGTGGTGCCAGAGTTACGGGATGATGGCAAGGTCTACTGGACTGCTGACAGCGACTCGCAGCTCACAAAGGGCCTTGCGGCGCTGCTGGTGCTGGGGCTGAGCGGCTGCAGCCCAGCTGAGATTCTGAGTGTGCAGCCCTAACCATGTGCCTTTAAACCATCCATGCAGGTGTGGGTGGTGCGCGATGTTGTGGTCTGCAGTTGACTGCACATGCTGACGGCTGTGTGCTATCTGTCCCTGCTTTCTTGCCTCTGTTCAGGTGTGGGTGGTGCCTGAGTTACGGGATGATGGCAAGGTCTACTGGACCGCTGACAGCGACTCGCAGCTTACAAAGGGCCTTGCGGCACTGCTGGTGCTAGGGCTGAGCGGCTGCAGCCCAGCTGAGATCCTCAGTGTGCAGCCAGGGTTTATCGAGATGCTGGGGCTCAAGCAGAGCCTCACGCCCAGCCGGAACAACGGCTTCTTGAACATGTTCCTGAAGATGCAGAAGCTGACGCTGGGGCTGCTGGTGAGTGTGAAGATGGGCGTGAAGATGAGTGTGAAGATGGGTGTGAAGGTGAGGCAGTGAGTGTGAACATGTTCCTGAAGATGAGGCAGCAATTGGAACTTGTTTTCAAAGGTGCGGATGCTGACACTGGGGCTGCTGGTGAGTGTGGAGATGGGTGTGATTACGACCGTGAAGATGCGTGTGAAGGTGAGGCAGTGAGTGTGAACATGTTCCTGAAGATGCAGCAGCTGACGCTGGGGCGGCTGGTGAGTTTGGAGATGGATGTGATTACGACCGTGAAGATGCGTGTGAAGGTGAGGCAGTGACTGTGAACATGTTCCTGAAGATGCAGCAGCTGACGCTGGGGCTGCTGGTGAGTGTGAAGATGGGTGTGAAGTTGAGGCAGTGAGTGTGAACATGTTCCTGAAGATGCAGCAGCTGACGCTGGGGCTGCTGGTGAGTGTGAAGATGGGTGTGAAGATGAGTGTGAAGATGACGCAGCGAGTGTGAACTTGTTCCAAAGATGCAGCAGCTGACGCTGGGGCTGCTGGTGAGCTTTTGTGTGGGTCGCATCCATGATCAGCAGCAGCTTGGCAGCAGGCGGCCAAACATCAAGCATGCACTACATGATTGTTGCCAGCTTTTTCATGAAAATGTAATTTTTTTGCATTGCTGCACCTCTCTATCCTTTTTACAGCAGTGTCATTGATTAAGAGTTGCGTTGTTGTGCAGTGCAGACGCTGTGGCTGCCATCTGACGAGCTGCTGTGCTGCCTGCCTGTAATGTCTGCAGAGCTCAACCAACGGCAGCAGCTAATGCTCGGGCCCTGCAGGGTGCTTGTAGATAACAGATGCTGAGTTGACAGGTGTGCGAGCATAGGCGCTTGAGCAAAAGGCAGCAGCACCCAGAGCCGCAGCGCATGGCGAGTCAATGTGTAGGTGGATGTCGCTTTTGAGCATCTGGCATACTGGCAGCATATGCCAAGAGGGGTGGCAGCTGTGGCAGCGGACAAGTGCGGGCTGCACACGTGGCTTAAGCCGTGACAGAAGAGCGCAGTCCACTAGGTGGATGCTGCTTTTGAGCAGCTGGCATACTGGCAGCATATGCCAAGAGAGGTGGCACCTTTGGCAGCAGGCAAATCGGGCCGCACATGTGACTGTGTTTTTCTGTTCAATTTGATGTTCATCTTTGACGGAACAGCGCAGCCTGGCATGGTGCAAGCTTGCATCAGGTCAGCTTGCGCCAGTGTCATGTTGCCCTGCCCTGGCAATCGCACTGTGCTTCAAAGCAGTCGGGTCATGGCTCTTGGCGCCAAATCCCACTTCAGAGCCAGAAACCTCCTCGGGCTTGCAGGTCACGACTTTGCTCTCGCAGGCAGCTGGCAGCAGCAGCTGATGTGTGCAGCATTTTGCAACGCCAATTGCGCGCATTGTGAGCAGCATCGCTGTTGTATGTTTCGTTGCAGTGTAACATTACCTTCGGCTACTTTGGCATCCAGAGTGCGTGCAAGGATACTGAGTGCCTTGGAGATCGCGCCTCGAGAGTCTGGTGAACAAATGGCGCCCGCCCCAACGCTCACCACGTTACCAAGATCTAGTTCACAGCCGTCTTTATTCGAATTTAACGCCGCGATAGCGAAATCAGCTGTCCAGTGCTCGAGATGCTGAAACAGGATGCCCATATTCCCGGGGAACCAGCAGAAGCGCGGCTTAGCCGGTGGTACTGTAGAAGGATGACATGTCATTCTGTTGTGTGGCCAATTCTGTCGTGCCTGACGTATATAAGGCGCAGCAACACATATCGGACACGCAAAAATATTCGAGTAAGCTCCCATTGTCCAATACCAGCTAGACTCGCCGCACGCACCCGCAGGGCCACTACGAGACAAGTATCTGCTGTCGTCAGCCAGCACAAGCTTCAGCACGATGGCTCTGTCGGTGCAACGGTCCTCTAGATTGCGTCTCGCTTCCAGAGCATCGAGCACCTGCCGAACAGCACGCCTAGTAGTACGCGCCGGGCAGCAGGAGCAGCAGCAGGCTGTGCACTCTGGCCATGCCATGCTCGCAGCAGCCATCACAGCCAGCATGCTGGTGGGATCAGTGCAGCTGGTGCTGCCTCAGGAAGCGTTTGCTGCTAATGCCCGGTCGGGAGGCCGTGCTAGCGCCAGCAAGTTCTCGTCTCGGAGGCAAGCCATGAGGTGAGCAGCAGACGCTAGACAAGGACTCACAAAGCCTCAGAAATGCTACATGAACGTGTTGTTGTTCTGTTGCAGCGATCTTGAACGCTTCCTCCCCTGCTTAACATCCATGCCAGCGTGCGCGGGACACGGTGTACCTGCTGCTTTGTGGATGGCTGCGCATGCGGTTTGCGGAGTTGAGAAATATGATAATAGTATGTTAATATCTATATTTCTTGTAATGCTCAGCACCGAACATATGCCTTACAGGGAGTCAGCACGCAGCATGCCAGGCAACTGCTACTATGGCAGCAATTGCTGCTGCTTGCAACCACCACACCACCCAACCCTCTGTGCCATCTGCTGCTGCAATGCTGCTGCTCGTATCCCACTGCAGTGAACCTGCGCCTCAGGTGAACAACTACTCGTCAACAACCATCATCGCCCCACCACCAGTTATCGCTCCTCCCATCATCTCCCCCATTGTGCCTGTATCACCATTTGGAGTCAGCATCGTTCCAGTGATCCCTATCCCGCTGCCAAACCCATTTGCCTCCCCACCACCCCCACCGGCCCCCTCAGCAGCTGAGACGCTGGCTCTGGCAACAGCAGCAGAGGCTACAGCAGCAGCCAACGCTGCCGCAGCAGCAGCCACAGCAGCGGCAGCAGCAGCGACTGCGACAGCAGTGGCAGTAGCAAAGTAGAGTCGAGGTGTGGCAGCATTCTGTGCTGAGGTTGGTGAGGGCTAGGTTGTGCTGGAAGTAACAGCGATGAACATGCAGATGGAGCTTTCGGGACTTTATCTGGGCAGCGACTGTGAACTGCATTGAGAGGAATAGTGGCGTTCAAAACAAGAGTGAGGAGGTATAGCTCAGCTGGTTCAACATCATTTTCATCATTAAACATCTGATGTGGTTGCTTTGCTGGTAGCGTATTATGAATCCAGTGCAGGACGGGTGTTCTGTTCCTCATCCGTGTCTGTATGGGAGTGCAGTATGGCTGCCTCTGCGCTGCTGCTGTTGCTGTTGGTGACTAGCAGCATCTGCAACAGGCGCTTGCTCTCAGGAGGTCCATTCACAAATTCTATCACCAGACTTGTTGACCGCGTGTGGCGAGTGCACGGGCTGATCAATGCTGCGCATGGAGTAGGTCGAGCCAGGAGCGCAGATGGTGTGGTCTGAGCTATATTTGTGTTCGTGCAGTGTTCGTGCAGTGTTCGTGCAGCGAGGAACAGCTGCTGGTTCAACCCAGTGACGGCTGCTGTCAGCAGTGGCTGGTCACGTCTATGTCACCTGTGCAAGAGCTGCATTAGAGTGGTCGGTGCCGTGCTTCACAATCGAGTGATAGATGCTGGGTGTGGCAGAGAGACATCTGAGTGTGCATCATTTCTGCATGCGCTGACTGAGGTATTATGTTCAGTGCATGCAAGCAGGCTAGCGATGTGTTCTATGTAAAAAGACAAACTGTGCGACAAGCGTCATGCGCTGTGACAGTTTGATGATGGCAGCACGGCCCAGCTGGAACTGCAAGAAGGCTGTGCAGCAGTGTGCGTGTTGTAGTGGAATGAGGCAGCTGGTGCCCAGCTGGTGCGAGAGCAGCTTGGTTAACAGCATGCTGCAGGCGTTGTGGGTTGCATGCTGGCTGGTGTGGCTCGTAAGCTGCTGCAGTGTGACGTAGAGCTGCTTGTGCGCTGTTGCGCAGCGCTGACTGCACAGACTGCACAACTGGATAGACTGCTGTTCAAGCCGGTGAGCTTGCAGCGTGTTGCAGGTCGGGGTAGAGTTACAATGACAGGTATAATACTAGGTATAATACTAGGTAGTGAATGACAGGTATTATACTAGGTAGTACCTTCTGGGTTTTTGCACGTTGAAATTTACCTTCAAAAGCGATATGGGGGGGG
>RWJK01001536.1:32501-46003 GCA_004335835.1 Scenedesmus sp. ARA3 | reverse complement strand
TGTAAAGCCTGCACGCTTGTCCATAGCTGCAGCTCTGTACTGTGGCCGGCTAGCACCCTTCCCCAACGGTCTCACTCTGCCGAGTCTGGTAACGAGATGCTGGTAAAGAGATGCTGGTTGACATGGTAAAGAGATGATTCTCGCAATACTATAAGAAATGCGGCCGCAGACGCATCGGCGGCCAGTCCCATGCTGAACGTGACAAGAGCTGTTGAGAACTGAGGGTTTGCGAGGGACGGTATGGCAAGCAGGCCTGTTGCACTGCAGTGGCCAGCAACCGATGGCATCACTGCAGTGGCCAGCAACTGATGTGCAAGTTTTGCCATGCAGCTTGCTGCATGGCATGCTGCATCTTGCAGGAAAGCCTGTCTTTTCACCGCAGCAGGTAACAGTAAGCAACAACTTCTGCTTGCTCGGTGCCCCAATCTCCAGACGAGGGCTTGATAGTTTGAAGCCTTCAGTGCACTGCACTCAGTCACGATTTGTGTGTTGAACGACGAGAACACAGCCCGTTTTCGAGCCAATGACAGGCTCATTGGGCAACCACTTGATCAATCAGCCATCCACTGGATTCGGCCAGTGACTCTAGCGCACTTACTGAGGCTCATGAGGCAGTCACTGAGGCTCATGAGCACTGATCAGTGCAGGCTGCTGAGCACTGCCAGGGTGCAGCCTGGCAGCACGAGTGTTGCAGCTGGCACCATGTGAATCGAGTTATTGCATCACAGTTCTGGGTTTCAAAACATTACAGCCCTGAATGTACCGGTGACACGGAGCGCGGCTGCCGTGGCAGCAGGTGCACCTGCTGGTGACTGCAGGCAGCCAGAGTGGTACGCCCCTGACGACGTGTCATCATCAGCGATTTGTACCAGCCCGTTCATCGGTTTCGTAACATACTGAGTTCGCACCATGGTATATTTCAGTGCACGGTTGTGCTGTTAAAGGCTGCAAGTCCGATTGAGTATGTTGCGACACGGTGCCAGAAGTTATTCAAGATGATGCGCATGCTGTTGCCGGCTAGGGCATCGTCATGCTACGTGATATGCCTTATACTGATACTCCTTGTATTTTCAAGTGTGTCGGAGCAAGTGGTGAAGCGTACCTGCGACGATGTCAAGGCTGAACTGGTGAAGAAAGACGCCAGTGAGTGTTGATTGGCAGTTTCGCTTGCTGCCTACCAAAGCAATGTTTCAAAGTGCAAGACGATTCGAAGATTTCAAAAGAACAACCAACTGCACCTGTTTGATGGCCTGCACTTGGCATTCACTAGCAGCACCACCTGCAGCCTGCAGGCACTGAGTGCCTAGGGGCCCCTAGCGCGCAAATTTGCTGTACAGCTTAGCTAGCCAGCTAGCTAGCTGCCACATTCTGCGCCGTGTTGCATGAGGAAATGAGTGTTGCCATGTCAGGTTGCGCTGCAGCATGACAAGTGCCAGCAACAGTTCAAGTCGATTCGCCAGCAGTACATGTGCTGTACAGCAGCACTGCTGAGCACTAGTCCACAAGCCCTCAGCTTGAAAGCCATGAACTATGGCAATGTACTACCATGCTAATTTGGCCAATTTCCCTACACAGACCTTTGCATGACAAGTTTATGCATGGGAGTCTGTAGCACAGTCAGAACACTGCAGCAAGTGCACAACGATATCGTTGTGACACATGCCCCCTGTGTGGAACCGCCGCGGCATGTGCCACTGCAACATGCAAATACTGAACCGTTCTGGGGGCCAGCTAGTGGTGTGCAGGTTTCAACCAGCTCACATCGTTGTAACCCTGCTGCAGACAACCCGTGGCTTTTCTATCATGGAGCACAGCCTCACTGCCGCATCAGGGTTGGCACAGATACGTCGCCTCTGAACGTGGACCGCCTACATGCACGGAACCTGACAGATTGCATGCAGTACTGCCAGAAAGAGCCGTACTGCAAGGCTATCACATACAGCTACAGCTCAACACAGGCAAATGCACGTGCAGAAAACTGTTGGCTCAAAACTGGCACGGCACCTACACAGGACACACCAGAATCTGACCAGGCCGTTACGTTTGTCTCTGTATTCAAGCCAGACAATGTCAACCTACTGGTAACATACAGAACCTGTGAAGATGTGAAGGCAGAGCTCCAAGGATGTGGGTATTAAACATTAATGGCGTGCTTTACTGATGCGTGCAGTGCTTGTACCCGGCATTGTTTTGCTGGCATTTGATGACTACACTTAATGCGCACACTTGCAGCATGACACAGCCCTAGAAGCACAACATAACTATGCAGCACCTGTGCATGCATGTGGTGATTGAAACTCCATGCCTTTGCTCGTTGCACTGTTGGCAGCGCAGGGTGTGCACCGATTGCTGTTCGCGGACAAGCAGCACAATCTGTGGGTGCTCACTGCTGTGCACACCTTGCACATGATCATGCCTTCATGAAGGAAGTGGTGCCTGCTGAGTAAGCAACCCCTGCTTGTCCTCTATTGCATGCCTGCTTCAAGTGTTGCCTGCATAAGCCTTAACTCGGGTAAGGATGCCGTACCTCAACATCCACCTGCTGTTTGCCGCTGTGTGCGTGTTCAGACGGCAATGAGCTGCCTGACAAAGCCTGGGCGCAACAGCCGCCACTCTGCCGGGTTGACTTTGGTGACAAAGCAGAGCTCACTAGGTACCATACAGCCAGCTTGAAAGATTGCATAATCAACTGCACCAATGTGCCTGCATGCAAGGGGCTGACCTTTTCTTATGGAGCGCCGTCAAGGGCATTCGACAACTGCTGGTTGAAAGGGGCGACTGATGTATCTACCTACACGAAGGAGGACGATGGCCACGTGCAGTTTGTTTCACTGACCAAGCCTGTTGAATACAAGGCCTGCTTCCAAGAAAAGCAGTGTTTGGCTACGTTCATTCTCAGCGTCATCGGGACTGCGCTGGGCGTCCTTAGCACGCTCATGAGTGTTGTGCATTCAGGGCTCCATCTGAAGGATCAACACTTCCGAGCCATCTTGCGTACTGCATCCAGGAGGCGCACCACAGCAAAGCAGCAGGCACACCCCTACGACGCAAGCGGCGGCAACTGCTGAACTGGGTCAAACAGGCAGTGCTGTGCGGCAAGTGATGGACGAGGTGCAATACGTGTTGCAGAGCCTTCAGCCAGCAGCACATACTGGGCTGAGCATGAAGCTGTCCCAAGGGGCCGCACACCGCTCACACAGTGAGGTACAGCCTGACACTGAGCAGCAGCAGCTGCGTGACCAGAGTGTGGTTTAGCGCATGTAAGGATGGACAGTCTAGCATGTACACGTACGCTCTGAGCAGTGGCGTGCATGCTGTACGCTGTGCCACATGAGTACACATGCGGCCGCTCGGTTGGCCACAGTCTCGAGACAGCAAGCGCTCCCTACAGCGCAACAGGGGACACCGGACCTGGGTAATAGCAGGGGACACATGCAGCACATAACGCTCTAGCATACATATAAGGTGGCACATGCTTAATGTCCCACGGTGCTGCGAGAAACAGCAGATCCAGAGCATGAGTTACGCAAGGTCACCACAAACAGCTCACGCATCACTGTGGACTTTATTTTCTTGCAAGCATACTATGCTAGTAGGTTGACGTCTGGTCTCAGAACAACAGTGTGCATCCAGTTCGCAGCTGAGCGTATCAGCACGCAGTGTGCACATGCCAACTGTTGCCTGGCACAACACTCTGCATATGTCCAGCGCTGCCGCAGTCGTAGACTCGTGGCTGTGGCTGGTATTGACAATTTTTTTGGCAGGAAGGACTGCGCATCAGCAGCCTGTACAGCTGAGGCAGGTTGCAGCCTGATAGTGGGCAGCGCGCAGCAGCAGGTGCTGGTTTCGCTGCATTGTTGCGGCAGTTGATGCCACACAAGCTGTCACACGCGGGCATGTTCATGTATGTTCATCACGCTTGTAGGTCCTGTAGCGACTTTCAGCACTGCTGTTGATTAGAGTAACCAGCTGACACGCTAGACACTGTTGGCGGCTGCTGAGCCGCTCGTCTGCTGTGAAACAGTTTTGGCAGCATGATCCAGCCAGTTAGCTGTAGTCAGTTGCCTTGAAAGTGTAAAAGGACAATATCTACACAGCTCCTGGATTGAGATGTCAAAAGGTGCTGCTCACGACCAAGACATGCAATGTAACATCCATCAACCACCAACCCGGGAGTCCTATACATTCGGTTTGTTACTTTCATGTGCACAGCTGCAATCAGTTAGGTCACCATGCCCATAGTATCCGAACAGCACTCTGAAGCAACAGCCATGAACAGCAGAGCTCATAGAAAAGAAGTGCCTCCTGGCGCTCACCACACAGCATCACCATCAGTCATCATGGCGCTGCTACAAAATGAATGTCAGGGACGTGCAGTAGCTCTAGAGAGCATAACAGCTGACCACACGCGTGCAGCAGCAGGTTGACGCAAAGAACACACAGCGCGTCACAATGGGTTGAATCAACACATGCAAAGACCCTTTTGACGCAACCGCAAACTTGCAGTTGAACGCAGATGTCACAAATTCACAGCCCACAAAGGCAGGCCCCGCCAGCACTTCGAGATGCAGAGCGCTACGGCATCCACAGACACTGGCAACACAATAACCAACCAGCCTGAACGCAGCTCAAACATGTGAGAACCATATGGCAGCAATCTGGCGCCATCACCTCAAACATTCCCACGAGGCCTCGTGGGTATGTTTTGGGTGATGGCGCCAAATTGTTGCCGTCCAGTCCTCACTTGTTTGAGCTGCGTTCAGGCTGGTTGGTAAATGTGTTGCCATGCCTGTCATCTGGCATAGTTGCATGCTACTGAACAAAAACAAGCCCACACAGTGTCACCTCCAGGCGCAAATTCGCAAAAGTATGCAAACATTTGCAGTCGGATCCACTCCCACAGAACCCAACACGCACATGAGGCACACCAAGTGCATTCACAACAAAAGACAAGACCTGACGTTTGTAAGCCGGCCATTGTCAGCCTAAACAAACACAGCCTAAACAAGCACACCACGCATGTATTAAGGTGTGAGGCGCAGGTGCTTCTATGAGACCAGAAAACAAAGTGCAACACACGCACCTGCCACAGTGTAACATCAAACACACGCACGAATGTAAAGCAACCAAGAGCTGCACAACGTAAGGAAATCTGTTGCAAAATCCCAATACACCAAGCCAGGGCACGCTGCCAGGGGAACTAAGGATGCGATCTGTGCCAGTGCCTGCACACCCATCCCATACCGAATGCACAACGCAGGGCATGCGCTGCAGCAGCTCCAGAGCACCGTGGCACTCACATGACGGCCCACACTGCACATTTGCATACGGCATAACTGGCATCTCAGCAGGGCGCTCGCCCGCGCACCATAGCAGCACATGGGCAGCACGGCAAAGCGCGGATACCTCCACGGCTCCGCCACAAATGTTCCTCCGCATCTGCCATGCACAGCCAGCCAGTAGCAGGCCGCTGCGGGCACTCACACGGCAGCTGAAACAGCCATGCAGCAGCTGAAACAGCCATACACCAGCTGAAACAGCCATACACCAGCTGAAACAGCCATACACCAGCTGCCAACAGCCATACACCAGCTGCCAACAGCCATACACCAGCTGCCAACAGCCAGCCGCCGCCAACAGGCTTGCAGGAGCTGTTCACGCAGCCGTACGTGCTGCTCACATCAGCATCAGCAAAACAAACAAGCTTGGGTCTCCCCATTAAGACACTCAAGCAGGTTGTGTAAATGCATACTATTGTGATGGGCTGCAGCCCGCGAAACCACAGGTGAATCTTGCGAGAAAGCACCACACACTAGATAGGGGCTGCATCAGATTGGCTGGTGTGTACCCATGCTGGTGGGAGGGCTGCAGCTGGAGCTGGCAGATAGTTGTAAAGCTGGTGGCCACTACAGTGCGCCAACTGCAGCCCCATGGCCCTACTCCTATCAACAATGCACCATACAACTGCACACCCCGGACAAACTCACACCTGGGACATCAGTGCACCTAGCACAAGGGCAACACCCTTGAGGCTGCATTTAAAGTGACACGCGCAGAAGGTGTGCGAGTCGCACGACATGGGTCATTGCACATGTTGTAGACTGCCTCAGTTCCATGCTCATGCTGTGGAGATTGGTGGGTCAGCCAAGCTTGGCAGCAGCCAAGCCGCATGCCACGCATAGTGCAAACATGACAAGGATGCATGGTGATGCTGTGCCAACAAACTGTCGCACTGTGCTGCAGCCACATTATCGGAATTGGAACGCCAACAGACATGCTTGGCTGAATGGATACCTTACCGCATGCCGCGCACAACATGACAAGGATGCATGGTGATACTGCGCCGATAAACCACGAAGGCCAACTGCCTCACTCTGCCGCAACCACACTGCTGCGTTATAACGCCAGCAAAGGGCTGAAGAAAGCCAAGTTCATATGCACTGAGGTACGGTAATGGGTGACGAGGAGCGGCGAGCGTGCTTTGGCAAGCACGGTGACAATTGTTCCAGGTAGAGCAGTAATGCAAGCGAACACCACCCACACAGCACACCAGTTGAGCAGATGGTTGGGTGAGAAGCAGCGCGGCGGGCGCTGCAGACACGTCTTGAAGGATGCGAGGACCAAAACGGGGAAGCACACATGTTATGTGCATACCAACCCTTCCACTAGCCGATATCCCACGTGCGCACAGCAAATTGCATGCGCACCGCCAAAAAAATTAACAAACAAGGCCATAGTATGTTATGCTCTACGGTGAAAGGATCTGCTACAGGCATGAGAAGTGACCGTCAATAAGGAAATACTGTGGCAAGGTGTGGCGGTCAGCATCACACCACCCATGCTTGAGCAGCCATCTGTTGTTTGACCCAACAGCCCCACGGCACGCGCTGCAACATACGCACATTCCCACCACGCCAACACGTCAAGGAGGAGAAACACTTGAACACAGGAAGCATCAAGCGTTCGCCAGCTGCTTGCAGAGACAATGCCTGTGTGCTGCTGCTGCTGCTACCTCAGATGAGCTGAAGTAAGAGTGCAGCAAGCGCCACACATGACTGGCCTGACAGCTCACTTGCTGCAGCCATCTCTGGCAGGGCCCATCCGTTGTCCGACCAAACCACCCCACTGCAGGCGCTGCCGCAAGCAAACAATCACACTTTAAGCAAACACATCTGTAAAGGAACTTCAGCGTCAGCACCAGGCGCTTGCCAGCCTACTTGCTGCAGCCTTCGCCAGCGGCGCAGCCAGCAGCAGCATCGCCATGCGGCGACGCCTCCCCAGCAGCAGCAGCAGCCGCCGCAGCCGCCCGCTCCTCAGCATGCGCAGCCTCCACTGCCACCTGCCACTGCTCCCAATCAACGGCCCTGCTCTGCTGCACAAACTGCGTCAGCACCGTCACAACCTCAGCGAAACTCGGCCTGTCCTGAGGTTCAGGGCTCAGTGCGCGGCGCAGCAGATCATCCAGGGCCGCTGGCAGTTTTTTGGGGATGGCTAAACCGCGCTTCAGCACGGCGACCTGGCAGACCACTGCTGGAGCCGCCATGCCTGCATAAGCGCGGCTGCCCGTCAGCATCTCCCACAGAAGCACGCCCCAGCTGCGGTGTATATATAACGCAGCAGCATGCAGCAGGTGTGTGTCAGATCATTGGCAAGTTATGTTCCCTAGTTATCGAACATAATTATCATTACTATATTTACTTGTACGCAACTGCCAGTCATCACATCTGCACAGCAGCACACCCCAGCCGTGGTAATCGTGTGAGAAATGATATGCAAGCGTGGGGCAGGCAGTGACACAGCAGCATGCAGCAGCGGTGTTTGTCAGAAACTGGCAGGACAGTTAACACAGTTATCGCCCTCAACATCCAAAGGCTTGCAGCAGCACATACCTCTACGTGCACAAATGACACACACACCGGATTGATGTCATCCAAAAAGTTGCTCTAGCTGTGCTGCACCAGCCGCGGCACAGCAAGAGCAAGCATTGGGACTACATCGATCAGGCCAAGGCTGTGTATTGGTGGCTGCCGGCCCAATAACGCGCCACAACAAGCGCTCACCAGACAGCACCAACATCAGCAAAGCTACAGCGACATGACCCACCAGTGATGAGGCTAAAGCTGTGAGTAGGTCTAGCTGCTGGCCCAGTGACCGCGCACATCACGGGGTGTGATACATGCTATGTTCGGGCTAGGACGATTACATACATAGTGGTACGCATCACCCTGTACACGTCAGCAGCAGGCGTAAACCACGAGCAGCACCCCTAGAGCAAGATGGAACAGATAGTGCTGATGCTGTGTGTCGAGCTGCTGTCCCACCTGTACACATCAGCGGCGGGCGTGAAGGCTGCCCCTCCACCCAGCAACACCTCCGGGCTCATGTGCGTGATGGTGCTGCAGCAGCAGCGGCAGCAGCAGTAGCAGCAGACACACGTGCATAACACAGTGAGACGCTGCAAAAAAAGAGTCAAGCTAGACTGATAGAAGAAGTAGAGCTACCTGCAGCTCACAACAGGGTTGAAAAGCTCAACATGATGAAACACAGCTCAGCCATGTGACTTTGAGCTAGCAGAGCTGTCCACATGCAAAAGTGATGGAACTGCTCACCCGTACTCATTGCTGCCCAGCCGCTGATCCACCGGGTGCTTTGCAGCAGCAACCTCTGCGCCTGCTGCTGCTGTGCTGCTGTCCCTGTTGATGCGGGCCAGGCCAAAGTCTCCCACTTTGGCAGTGAAGCCGTGTGGGGAGGTGGCGCTCTTGGACAGCATCACGTTGCCACCACACAGGTCCTGCGGCGCACCAATTTCAGCCAGCAGCAGCAGCAGTGAGCGATGCAGTACAGAACTTGCTTTGATCACCGTCCTGACCATGGTGAGGCACTATGCAGCCCAACGCAGCCAGAACTGGCCACCCCACGCAGGATCATCACAGATGATCAAGGTGCTTCATTGATACATCGTATCATGCTCACCCTGTGCAGGATGTCCTGGCCGTGCAGGTGCTCCATGGCCATGGCAACCTCCAGCGCGGTCGGCCTAATCAACCCATGCACTTACACATGAAACTCAAACTCAAGTGTTGATGGTCAAAGCAATATCCTATACTTGGAATACAGCTGTTTTGTCCTCACGCCGTGCAGGATGCCCTGGCCGTGCAGATGCTCCATGGCCACTGCGATCTCCAGCGCCGTCAGCCCAATCACCCCATGCAAATACTTTGTTGAAGTCACTTGCGAATTTTAACGTAAACAATGTGATTGTATCATTGCGATAACGAGTTGCACTATGATATTTTGCTCTCACCCCGTGCAGGATGCCCTGGCCGTGCAAGTGCTCCATGGCCACCGCAATCTCCAGCGCGGTGAGCCCAATGGTGCGCAGCTGCGGCGCGCCGCCGTTGACGCTCGGGCGCGTACGGAACCAGCCGCGCAGCACGCCGTCCTGCAGGTGATGCAGAAACAAAGAAAACATTGATGCCAGGATGCAAGCACATGTATGATGGCACATTCGCACATTGCTATAGATATAGGTGGCGTCCGAGCTGTGATCGGAAATATGTGAAAGTGCAAGACGCTTCCTGTAGACCCAACCACGAATGCTTGCGGTGCTGAGTGTGCGTTGTACATACATACCTCGCAGCAACACCAGCAACAACATCAGCAGAAACCAGGCAGCCATCTGGCCACTCACCCCCAATACGCCCTTGTCGCAGTACTCAAACAGCATCCAGCACACGCGGCTGCCCGGCCGCAGCGCAGCCCGCCCTCTTCCTGCACCTGCTGCACCCGGCCGCTGCGGCCTCACTCCACCGCCACCAGCAGCAGCAGACGCCCGCATGCTGGTAGATGCGGGTACTGCTGAGGCGTCTGAGTAGGTGTACCCGAGTGTGGCCATGATGCCGGTTTGTTTGAGGTCGCGCGTGAGGGAGACCTCGAGGGGCTCGCCGGTGGGGGCCAGGCGCAGGCTGGCTGTGTCCTCAATGATCTGCGCGAGAGGGGCAAGGCAGGGACAACAAGCTTAGTAGTCTTAAATAACAGTGACAACATTTATAGTAACCCTGCCATAGCTGCACCTGCCAACCAGAGGCCCCATCTCCAGGCCAGGCACATACATCATCCAAAACTAGGCACATCAGTAACTACAGCAGCAGGCTCACCTTGACTGCCACTGGCTGCCCGCGCAGCAATCCGCGGTACACCCGGCCATAGCTGCCCCTGCCCACTAGGGGGCCCATCACCAGCCCAGGCACATGACATAGACCATAGTAGGCACATCAATCAATAGAACAGCAGGCTCACCTTGACTGCCACTGGCTGCCCGCGCAGCAATCCGCGGTACACCCGGCCATAGCTGCCCCTGCCAACCAGAGGGCCCATCACCAGGCCAGGCACGGGCAGGCCTCTCGCCACCACACTGCCTGCCACACCACTGGCCATCACATTTGTATGACTCGCTGCTCCATTGCTGGATGTGCTGCGAACACTGCCGCCACTGCCCAGCTGCTGCTGCTGCTGGGGCTGAATTGTGCTGCTGCTGCTGCTGCTGCTGTTTGAAACAGAGCTTGCAGTGGGTGTGCTGGCTATGCTTGGATCAACGCTGCCGCTGACACTGCTGCTGCTGCTGTCCACAGACAGCCGCGCGATGTCGCGCGGAAGCCAAACATGCGTGATGCTGCAGCTGCTGGCGCTGCCACTGCTGCCATTGACACCACCGCCGCAGCTGCCAGAACCGGTTTGCTGCTGCTGCCTGAACATCTGCGCCGTCACAGTCATCAGCTGCTCGACTGAGTCCCCTTCAAAAGGCCGCTGCGCACGCAACTGCTGCTGCTGCTGCTGTGCGCTGCCGCAGCCACCCTGCACCCCCTGTGCTCCAGCAGCAGCAGCAACAGCAGTAGAGAGGTCCAGCTGCTGCAGTGACCCATCAGGCTGCTGCAGCTCCAGCCGAGCAAAGAAGAAGTTCCTGCCCCATGTGTTGTCTTCAGAGAGGGCCAGCCAAGCAGGCACGCCAATGAAGAAGGGCTGTGCATCATCCAGCCCATCTGAGATGGCCAGGCGGCAGCTGAGGCTGTAACAGGCGCCGCCATATGATTGCCGCTGCTGCTGCTGCTGCTGCTGGGGGCATGCAGGGTCCAGATCCTGCGGGCCGCTCCTGCACTTTGGCTTGCTGCTGCTGTTGCTGCCAGCGCCTGCTGCTGCTGCCAGGGCCTCGTGTAATGCTGCCGGCGCATCAGCAGCAGGCAGCAGCCCAGATAGCCGGAACGCCCAGCTACTGCTGCTGCTGCTGCCGCCGCTGCTGGGGGCCCAAACGGTGCTTGCACCACTCATGTCGAAGAGAGAGGTGATGGACATGCCTTTGAAATCAATGCTGCCACGGCGGCCTTCAGCGTAATTGGGCAGCTCACTGTAAGAGGCACCCCAGTCAACACCTGGTGTGGCAGCAGCAGCAGCAGCAGCAGCAGCAGCAGCAGGCAGCCAAACACTCTCATGCTAGGCTAATGGGGCAGCAACTGCAGCACCTTCGAAGCTGCACAAACAGCTGGTCAGAGAGCTATTAAAACCGGAGTACAGACACCAGATAGATACCGTCTAAGCTGTTGCGGCCTGAGACAAAGCACCGACATACTCATCAACAACAATGCCGCCGCCGCTTACCTGTCGCCTCCCGTGCAGGCTCATTCATGTGCACCACGCGCCAGGGGTTGGATGACAGGTCGAGCACCAGGTAGCATGTGTTGTAACAGGCCACGCTGCGTCGCAGCTCGGGGGTGCTGCCAGACGCCTGCAATGGCAGCAGCAGCAGCAGCAGCAGCAGCAGCAGCAGCAGCAGCAGCAGCAGCAGCAATCGAGTGGGTCAAGCGACAGGTAGTACGCGCTGCAGCAGGCCAGGCGTCACTAGATATCTTTCCAGCAGCTATAGGCCCAGTTGTACAGCTGATCTAAGGGTGTGTGAACGCTCTGCCAACCCCTCAGCTGCAGCGAGCGAACCCAGCACGCCTCCAGCTGTTGCACTAGCATATGTGCAATAACACCATACCCCACTGCATACCTTTCCAGCAGCAGATGTTTCCCACGCCCAGCAGCAGATGGTATACCACATCAGCCTTACCTGCAGCGAGCGCACCCAGCGCGCCTCCAGCTGGCGCACGAGCATCTCCGCCAGGTTGGCCAGAAGGCCTGCCCTCACCCCCGGGCCTCACCTGACAGCTACACTACTTATTGCTGAATGTAGGCATACCGGATTGTGCAAACTCCACAGCGCAGCACGCACAACCTCTTCCAGCAGGCAGCATGATGCCTATTAACTATTAATTTGTGTTGTGCAACTGAACAGGTATATTGTCAGAAATCTCTGCCAATCTCACCTGCAGCGAGCGCACCCAGCGCGCCTCCAGCTGCCTCACCAGCATCTCCGCCAGGTTGGCCAGCATCTGCCCGCGCTGTGCGTCGAAGCTGCGCGGCTGCTGGCCCATGATGCAGCTGCACGGCAGTCAAAACAAAGACACAAAGACGTCAGGCAACATATGGTAAGTTAATGAGCGCGGAGTGCAGGGAGTAAGCCAGCGCCTGGCCCCTCTGGGCATCGAAGCTGCGCGGCTGCTGGGCCATGATGCAGCTGCATGGCATTCAAAAACAAAGACACAAAGACATCAGGCAATGTAGGGTGAGTTCATGAGCGCAGAGCGCAGAGAGTAGGCCAGCACCTGGCCCCTCTGGGAGTCACAGCTGCGCGGCTGCTGGCCCACGACGAAGCTGCATGGCATTCAAAAACAAAGACACAAAGACATCAGGCAACGCATGGTGAACTCGCGGGCGCGGAGCGCAGGGAGTAGGCCAGCACCTGGCCCCTCTGGGAGTCACAGCTGCGCGGCTGCTGGGCCATGATGCAGCTGCAACATCGTTGAAGCAGACAACGCGAGGCAGGTCAGGTCAATACACAGTCATTGAATGGTTGAAATCACAAAAAGTCAACCAGCATCTGCCTGCACTGGGCATCAAAGCTGTGCGGCTGCTGACACCTCAACTCAAGCCTAGGCGGCCAGAGAAGGCATGCACGATGCTGATGCATGGCTCCAGCAAGGAAACATCAATAAAGTCACACCTCAANCTCTGTAAGTTTTTGACAATAAGTTGACTTGGACCTGAAACTTACACAATATATTGATTACGATATAACTAACTTATCATAAGAAATTATCGCCCATCTGACAAGGTCAAAAGAGGGGGGGTGGGGGTGGGGGTCTGGGGGGGTTCAGGTATCTTGCTGTCTTTCTGCCAACTTTCTTTGTAGGCGTCGGATCAGCGCCGTACGCAGCTCAAATGAAAGGTACTGTTGATATGAGTTGATTAAAATGGTTTGTAGATTCCTTATTTTAGTTCTGGTGACAAGAGGGTGCTACAGGCACTTTTTGGGGGGCGCCGCTGACAGCTCAGGCAGAGGCAGAGGGGTGCTTGCGACCTCAGGGCGAAGCGCAGCACAGCGAACCAGGCCATAGCAACCGCTT